>MJUT01039316.1:4930-17286 GCA_002080005.1 Gigantidas platifrons
AATCTTAGTTTTTATCATTATGATAGTCAAAATAGGCTCTGATCACCTATGTCTGAGGGAAGAAAATCTTAGTTTTTATCATTATGATAGTCAAAATAGGCTCTGATCACCTATGTCTGTGGGAAGAAAATCTTAGTTTTTATCATTATAATTCCATGATTTAGGAACTGTTAATTTCGACAAAAATGTATATATATATATATAAACTATATAAAATGTGAAAAAAACGGTAAGCATAGTCTAAATATTGGAATCAGCTGTGAATGAATTAGCAGTGCATATCCGATACTGGTAATGTTACTTGTTTAATCATTTTATCCTATGTTGTTTTGCATTCAGATTATTTTAACTATCCCGTGTAGGTTTTTTAATTAACTTGCTCCAAAAACACTTTACCGTTATTCTTTTCCCATCTTTTAACATGTTATTACAGAAACGCTCCGTCCTCACTAAACTAGATATCTACATTATTATTTTAAACTCTATTGTCAGGATTAATGCTGGTGGTGAGTGCATTGCCTAAGGTAAACTTACATCAACAATGGGTTGATTCAGTAGTAGTGATGAAGTGTGGGGTTCTCCAAATGCTCTTACTTTACGAGATAATTATTTTCTCAACAATGCGTATGTTTTATATACTTATTATGCTCGTTTACATGATATTAAACATTCACATATTACACAGTTAAAAAGCTACTGAAAACATAGCTTATAAGAATAATACGTACGGATTATAAAACTTACTTGGAATTCTATTTTCAGATTGGATTGGTTCTGTGGTACATGACGATTTTGTTGTTCTTCTAAAGAAGTTAAGAAACTGTCTGTGTTGATGGCTGTATTAGGTAGTGTAAACGCTTCTAACAATGCCTCGAACACAGCATTATATTGTTCCTTAAAATATAGAATGAAGGTATATTAATAGTTTATATACGACATAGATTTCTTTGGAAGAACACTTTTACATTTTCAAATTATTTTCGGCAATATTAAATTTGAATATATGTTTGTCCTCTTTAAAATACATTAAATGACTTTGGCCTTCAACAACAATTACAATAGTCACAATAATATTAAACATGCTATGAAGAAATTACATTGATTGAATGTCTGTCTTTGTTCCATGTACGGCTTCAGTTTTTGTTGTTTTTTTATCTCTTTTTGTTATCTTCAAGCAGTGACAAGTCGGTGGTTTTCTCCGGGTATTCCGGTTTCCTCCACCAATAAAACTGATCGCCACAATATAACTGAATAATGTTGAAAGTTGAGTTCAACACCATTACCTCTCCCCTCTCTCTTAGCGATTGTTGTCACTAGGATAACGTAAAATAAATCCATAACATCAAGTTTAAGCATTCGGCCTTCTAAAAAACTTACTTTAGTTTGAATCATATTCATTCGATCTTTTCTCATCATTTGAACATACTCCATGATATCTATATATCCAGTTTTCTGGCCATGTTCGTACAGAGCATCAATTGCTATGAAAGTTCCAGTTCTGCCAACACCAGCACTAAACAAAAACAATAAGACGTCTATATGACTAATGGATTTGTCAGTACCCATGAATGTCAACACTGCACCCATTTGTGTGATGACAAGCACAGTGGAACACCAACGTTTTAAATTGGCAGTTCATATATTTTAATAAATGTCTTTAGAATCAATTTAGATCTTTAGTACTTTTTGTTTTCACTCCCATAATTTGATCGTTTGTCAATTGATATGTTGAGCTTTGAATATCAATCTTAGGATTAATTAGGTTTGTAAATCTCTAGGTTATTTAATCTCTCTATTTTATATAAAGCAACTTAAAATTCATTATTTCATAATAAGATGCGAGGAGATGTCGTTTTTGCTTTGCATAAAAAACAAGTAAATAACATCTATGTTATAATGTTCGGTGTTGTATTTTGTATTTTAAAAATATCATGATCACTTCAAATATTATGGGTGCCCGGGTGGCTCAATGAGTTAGGTCGTTGGATCTCATACAAGCATATCACCAATACGGCGTGGGTTCGTGCCCGGCTTTGTGAATTACAAAAAGGGTGCACTCGACTCGCAGTCGCAAGTGATAAAGTTTACCAGTTGTTTGCCCATGGTCGATGGTTCTCTCCGGATACTCCGGCTTCCTTCACCACTAAAACTGGTCGCCATGATATAGCTGAAATATTGTTGAAAGTGGCGTTAAAACATCAAACATGAAATATGAAATCAGCTTTCAGTACGATTAGCATTAACAGATATTGCATACATGTGATAAACCCTCTGGGTCTTAATTACTTCATATATAATACATCATTATTTGCACATATTTAACAATTATATTTACCTGCAGTGAACAACCATAGGACCATTAAGACAAATGTTTGCACGCTTAACTTTTCTGTAAAAATTAACAAGTGCAATTTTGTCAGGAACGCCGTGATCTGGCCACTGAGTAAAGTGAAAATGATGAATTGTTCTCTCTGTTTGTTCCTAATATGAAATAAAACTCTAGTTTAATCAAAGAAGTATACTTAATCCGAAAAAATACGTATCTGTGGGAGTATGATAAAATGACCCAAACAAGGTTATATCGTATAACCTGTTCAACAATTTTACATAAAATCTGGAAATAACAAAGGCTTTTGAAGCACAAAGAAAGAGAACAACTTGGTACTCAACGTGCTAGCATTGTCTGATCTTAGCATACGATATGTATTGTCTGGGTATAGTCATTCCATGGAAATATCGTATCTGCTTAGGAGTTTATTCAATTTTATTAAAATATGTTCAGGTATTGTAAATTGTGTAGTCGACCAGACATTCAATGCATGTAAGCTTGTATTTATAGCAAATGAGACCGTAGAATGATGGAAAATAACAATACAGTCAGGAAAGCAGGAAAGTCATTGATGGTACATGTACCAATTGAAGAAAATGTTAGACTGTACTTAGCATACAGATGAGATTAAAGTAATTTTAAAACGATGACATCACAACATAATAACAACAAGCAAATTCTGATAAATCTAAGTCGTTGCCAAAAGTATATATTTCTAATGTATAATATCAATTTATAGGACGACTTTAAATACCCGTTTAAACCGATATTGGAGATCATTTCAAAATTAGCAGGTTGAAGACGAACATGCAGTTTATACAATCGTGGTAAGCATAAATGAAAATGCACATTCAGAAACGTGGAGGGTTTTTGGTTTGTTTGGGTTTTTTTCTTCTTTTTTGCAATTTAATGTAGTTGTCGATATGAATATGCATGATTTGATGGTTGCACATATTCGTAAATGATATTTGTGACTAGTAGCTCAATCAAAAGATGTTATTCGACAAATAGAAAAACCCATATACCTCCTAAATACATTATAGGTAGCGCGGAGATATAACCGACAGTAGTGTTGCTGTTTTGTCTTTAATGTTCATCTTTTGTAAAAAAAAAACGATTCCAGAATGTAGTGACATTAGTTGCTAAAGTATCTGCATTCACTTTAACGCAATTACTGTTAAACATATTGATGTTCATTCTACCCACGTAGCAAGCTGAATAAAAGTTTTAAAAATCATTAGTGTTTTTAATTTGACAGCGTATAAAGCGATATTGTCATTTTAGATATTTGAACTAATCCCCATTTAAAAAGGTATAATATGTATAACATGTATAGCATGGTCTTATCCAATCATAAGCCACTTGTCAGTTTTCACTGCTGACTTTAATGTACGGTAAACAAATTCGGCAAATGCTTTCCGATTACTAATAAACCATTTGCACAATTCCAACTTTGATTCTATACTTATCCATTTTGCAGGAGTTATTTTACTATAAGGCAGACAAAATGGCCCCCTTTCATGGACAATTCAATATTTCCCATAAACTTATTAAAAATTTGATGTTGTAGCAAATTGTGAATTTTCTTTCAAATTACACTCTGATTTTCACAAGGTTTAAATGGCTACATATTAATAGAAAAGTTCAAATTCGGTGTCCTTGTCATTGGTCTTCTACACCGGGTAACATTTGGCCTACAATGGGTACAATATCGTATAAAGAAGGTATAAAAGCATAACAATTATATTATTCCATGCCACCAATGGACTGACCGGTACACTGCTAATATGAACACAGTGAAATGATATGCTTACAATTCATATTGAAGCGTTTTATCTTTACCATAATCTGATTTGATTTGATTTTTGGTGTTTAATGCCACTTTCAACAATATTTCAGCTATATCATGGCGACCAGTTTTAGTGGTGGAGGAAGCCGGAGTACCCGGACAGAACCACCGACCATAGGCAAGCAACTGGTAAACTTTATCACTTGCGGTTGCGAGTCGAGTGCACCCTTTTTGTAATATACAAAGTCGGGCGCGAACCCACGCCGTATTGGTGATTGGCTTCTATGAGTTGTTAGATCCAGCGACCTGTCTCATTGAGCCACCCGGGCCCCTCTTATCATAATCTGGAATGGAATTATACTTTCTTACCTCTTTGTTGAGGACTTTGAATACTCTGTATATATTGACGGATTGTTCTTTTTCTTTTGTTAATATCACTTTGTACTTGCCAAATACAGAGGGGGTTGTCGTAGACTCGGGCCAATATAGATCACATTTTTTCTGAAAGATAGCACATACATTTTTTTTTATCAAATTGAAAAGTGATTACAAAGATTAAAATAAAACAGGACTTTCTGTTTTAGATAATTATTAACTTTACATGTTAACTACTATACCCCCTCCCCCACTCAATTACAAAGTTCTATTCCCATTGCCATATATCTTTTCACAAAGGCGAAGATTTATTTTCTTCAAAGCATGTTTGTAAGAAAAGTTTGAACATATCAAAGGGGCAAGTAGAAGTATGTATGTATGTGTTTTGCTCTTAATGTTGTATGCTATAGACATTACTCATGAACACTTGTTATTATTTGAACTGCATATACAGATGGTAATAGATATAGGCAGGTCTTTTATCAAATTCGTAGATATCAAATTTAGTGCGCACGACGCGTTTCTGGAATTACCTTCATCAGGTACGTTCAAAATCGAAAGATTGGAAAGCTAAATAATTTAAAGTTTTGGGAGCAAAAACAACAAAGGCCTAAACAGGATGCTGTGAGCACTTCGAGTTTGTATTTCCTCTTTTATTTTCTTTTTTTTTTAACTGTTCAAATTGTATTACCTTTCTGCCTTCTTCTAGGTTGGTGACCATGACTATAACTTCAACATTCTCCTGCAAAATCATCTGCCAGAAATCTTTTATAGTATTCTTCTTTGGACCTAACAATTTAAATATAGATATAGAACAGTATATCGTCTCAATCACGTGATAATCCTACAATGTATCTACCTCAAGGGTCCCGATCGGAAATAAATATTGTTTTTATATAAACGTGACAACATTCAACCAAACATTGCTAAATTAATTAATAATATCAATAGTGTGGATTCGAATTCCACTCAGTGAGGAACAAACAACTTAAAATTTGTCAGCTGAAGAACTCTAATACTGGGATTGAATGGTCACACGTTTATATATACAATGCATTTATAAATATGTAGTCCGAACTTATTTATAAATACAAAAAATGTAATCGGGTAAATGGACTATTCGGATCGCAAATAATATAACAATAAAGAATGTAAAAAAACAAATAAACAAAATGTCGGACAACACGTGGACAGAATCCATATTCAAATTACTTGATGAGTTGTACATGACCATATTGCGTTATAATAAAACGTAAGGCGTACATACCCTGTGTTGCAATGTAAGCTCTCTCTTTAGTGTAATTCTGCAACGTGAAACAATAGTGTATATTAAAGGTGTAAATATTATACCAATCAGATGAACATGTTATACATGAAGGTAGGTTTCCAGAAAAGTAAAAATGGCTGAAAATTACGCATAATAAAATATCAGAATAAGTGAATTTCGAAGCCATTCAACTCTGGCGATGACATACTCTATTAGACAAGTAGTATCGAGTACACCTCACACGGAATGGGAAGCGACATCACGCTTTCTGAGGATAGAGCTCAGTAGTATAGTGAGTGAGAGATTGTTAATTAACGCCACCTCAGCAATTTTTCATTTATATCATAGCGAGAACAAGTTAAGTTTCAATGAGATGATGATGACATCCGCTTTGTACCAGACCAACATGCTTAGTTGGATTTGTATAGTGCTAGCTCACTGAAACAACAGTCTGTGGATAGAAATGTCGGTCCACTTGGACAGATTATCCTTATTCCAAGACAACCAGTATTTTCCCTTTCTCTGTAACGATGCGTGCAAATACAAATACCAATTTTATAGTCATTGGTTTGACCCTATATGGGCTCGAACCCAAGATATACCACACTCGATAAGAATACACTAACCGTTACACCACCGCCGCGGTCATCAATATTATAATTATAAAGGCAGCAGTATGTTGACTATAAGAAAGCTATGCCAAAACTAGTAGTTTGCTTAGGGCTATATTGAAATAGTTCTGATTACATTACCAAAATAATTGTTTTCTTCTTCCTTTGAACTTTGTTTGTACATTATAATATATAATCAAGTTCTGATGATGTTCATGTCATATACAGATAAACAATACAAACTATCATACATAATTTAATGTCAAACTTAAATAAAAATGGATTTGAATTTACAAGGACTTGATTTTTGATAATTAGGAATCTTAAAAAATTAATAAAATGATAATAATTACATCTGTGATAATGGATTAGAAGTAAATTGAAAAATAAAAAATAGCATACCATCCGAGCAATTCCTAACTTTAATCGAAAGTGAATCATGCATTTGTGTTGACCAACAAAACGGAAAAAACACGAAAACAAAATACATTCATTGTTACTTATTGGGAGTAGGTTTTCTAGCAATTGACAGTATTTTCCAAAGTTTTTGTCCCCCCCCACCAAAACAAAAATGCTTTCTTCATGTTTTAGAAGTACTTTAAGGTTTTGTTCAATGCTACATGATATAACATGTCACCTGCAGTTTTATTTTGCATATGTAAAAGGTATGTGATAAGTGGTTTTTGTGACACTAATATGTGCAGGTCGATTAAAATGGACACATCGAGGTTAGAAATAAGTCCGTCTTCACTTCAACAGAAGTGAACTATTCAGTATAACATTGGTCCTTTGAATACATTAACATTACTCGTGCTACAAAGCTTACATCAATATAACTCGCATTTATGTAATCGTGCTGCCCCTTCAAAATAACTCTTGAATGGTCATCTGAAAATGAAACAATCGATTAAAAAATGTTTTGCTATTTTTTTACTTCTCAGCAATGCAGAATTCATAGCAATCAGAAGTGTAACGTTTTTTGACAGAACGCAGGCAGTGGTTTGTTTTTGCAACGTTTTCAACTTGTATCACGACGTTTTTCGCACGGTGACAGCATGTGATGTGCGATGCATGAAAAATGAAACTGACTTCGCCCCGGTTTTTGAGGTTCGTGTTGTTCATTTTGTCAAATAACACGTCTTTACGTTTTTTTTTGTTTTTTGTTTTTTTTTGTTCCCTGTTATACACTACGGTGTTTGGTTTACTCTCATTTGATATGTAGGAGTTCATGTCTTACATGTATATGTTATTTGTATTTATTTACGTATAAACGATATTTATGCCAGATGATGTTGTCGTTTAGCAATAATACAACGATTGTCACATGGGGAGTACGAACTACTAAACCTTCCCAGTTTTAGTGAGGTTCGCATTGTTCAATCTTTAATTTTATGTGTAATGATTTGTAAATCAATGTTTGTGTGGGTTTTTTTTTCTTTGTCTTTTTGGCCATTGTATTGTCTGTCCTTCGATTGAAGTCTTCTCATTATTCCTTTGGTATCTTTAAACGTTTCTTATCTGTCACACATTAATAATGTCGTAATAACAAAAAATTTCCAAAGTGCATTTGTGTGCTTATGAATATAAAATTATTGCTTCATGTTTTCGTTGTCAGTTGAATGTTTTTCCCTAATCATTTTGTCAGTTTTAAACATAATTGATATACGGATGCAAAAACACAACCTGATAGTCAAAAAGTAAAAGTCTGCAAATGTGAAATACATGTTTCTGTATCCATTTCCTGGCATAATATACCTCAGACACAATACATGCCAAATAGAACTGCATTAGATACATCGAGTATGTGGCTTTCTGACATTTGTACAAAGCAATGCTTAAATACAACCGTACCACCTAAGTATCAACATATATTCAGTTTTTGAGTTCAGATTGTGTCATAACATAAAACTATCCGTGAAAATCATTGTTCTGAGAATTTGTTACATACTTGAAAGAGAAAACAAACAACAATGTTTATACTAAAAACCGTGATAAATGTTTTCTTATCTAATAACGAGTTAGGGTAGATAATTAACTATATAATTTCTTACATGGCCAAGTTTCTAAATATCTGTTCTTGGCCTTATTTTCTTTCTTAGAACCTTCCATATGAGGTAGAATAAGCCCTTTTGGTAGAATCTGTAAAATATAATAAGGCCTGTTTTTTAATTTTTAACCATTAACCTGGTTTTAAACTGTTTTATGTTTGAGCTTTTTTTTTCGATGTGGTTTTAACCATGCGGTTAAATGGTTAAAGAACATCTTAACCGGGATCGAAACGCGGTTGAATATGTTTGAACCTTTTTAATTACCAGTATGTTTAAGAGTTGAATTGTTTTATTTGTAAACGAAGAATTAATTTTACTTTGTTAAATGATAATCAATGCACTAGAAAATTTCTCTTAAATATTGTTGTTCTTCAACCATTGCCTTTTTTATCTATCTTAAACATGCTTCCTGTTGTTTTCAACCATAAATAAGTTTGAGAATATAAAAACAGGCCTAAAATAATTAAATCTATAGTTTCTACTTAACCTATTATATCTAAATATTACCTACTTTCATAAATGAAAACATAAAATACCTGATTAAGACACGTGGATATTTCATTTATGCATGTCTACATAGTATACATTTTGTATTTGTTTCCATCATTACCAGTAATGTGTTGACTGATTGATTCATTGATTGTTGAATGTTTAAAGTCTAGCGGCAATACAAGCAATTGTCATTTATATCACATTCGGTAATACATTTACACCATCCTATTAATCATCATTTATACATTGTATCATAGTTATCATGAAGGAGCTGATACATACTGAATATCTCAATTTCAACAATACACATATCAATATTTGTAAAACAGATACCGGTACCAGTGTCATACAAATGTGTACCAACATCTGACACTCTGTACGTATATTTATCATCCTTTATCATCGACAACACCTTTACCAGAACTAACAATGGAAACCTACTAGGGGGTGTCTTATAAGACCCAGAAGAAACTCATTAACCTTCATAAGCATTTGGGTGTAAACCCATTTTGAGGGCGGGGGTCGTGTTGCTCATATTTTTAGCTTTCTTTACTTTTTTGTGTGGTGATCCATTTTGTTTGTCGTCCTTTTGTGTCGTGATCCCTATATTTCTTGTGTCTTTGGATTGTCAAAATTTGCATTGTTCCTTCCTTTTTCTCTAACCTTTATCTATTATTGTTTATACTGTTGTTTGTTTTTGTTTGTATCCAGGTCGAACTTTATCTTTACCCGGCACGTTAATTTGATTTGAGTATACTGTGTGCATCTTAATACTAAAGCCATACCGCATATTCCTTTTCAAATCCATTGTTTATCTGTTTTTTCTCTATATATGCTTGTAGTTCTGTAACAAGAATTTTATATTTAGTAGTGTTTTCATTAGACACCACGTTAGTGTAAACATCTTCAACATGTTCGTCTTCCTCATCAACAGGATCATCAGCTTTGTTGTGCATCTTAACTTCCATGTTCTGCGCATGCTCTTCTGACAATACATAAGACGACCTAATTGTGTCACCTGCGGTTGTGGGATCAACATTGTAGAATTTATGTTTACTCCTGTCCATTAGCCGCATGGCATTCACATCTGAAATTTGACGTGTATCCGAATGTTATATCAAAACGATTTGTATGTAAACATATGCACAATAAATCTCATATCTACCTTTTTATTAATGAACATTTGATATTGACAACAATGACTCTTGAATGATTCATGGGGTGTCATGTTCGTTACCGTATGGTAATTGGATTAACAATTACCTATAAAATCAGAGCCTATCACCATCAACGTTGTGAGTTCGAACCCAACTCATGGCGAGATGTACTCGATACGACATCATGTGATAATGTTTGGCAGTGTCTTGGTTCTCTCCGGTTTCCTCCACCAATAATACTGACCGCCACGATATAACTGAAATATTGTTGAAAGTGGCGTTATATACCCTAACCCTAACCCTGAATGATTCATTGAAACATGGATATTAAATGACAAACATCAGTTTATGTCATCTATATATATGCTAATACTATAAAGAAAATAAAGACCGATTGATGGAAGCACACTTAGGCTGATGGATGACAGCAATCAATATGTCTAAATAAGACTGTGCACAATAATTTTGATGATGAAATTGAGAAGTGAAATTATACAGTGACGAACAATTCTTAACGTCATCTTAATGTATCTCATTGTCATAATACTATTGGATATTAAAATGCAATACAAAAACAACATACCTTTAAAATATTTCCAAAATCAAATCAGTAAATTGTAACAACGGGTAAATTATATACACAAATAAAACCCACGTCTGAGTATTCCAAATATGTTATGCACAAATTACAAGCATAACACCAATAACAAAAGCAGATACTTAGACGAGACTGGAGCTTCATAAACTATCAGTGTGATATGTTACGTGTTAATAGTTTTAAAGCAGACATACATTCTTCATGCAATTAAAATTGGCTTCAAATATTGCATGTTTTATTAGATATTCATGACGCTATGATCCTCATGACAGATGCAACGTTAATTCCATCTGATATATTTATATCTATGTTACTATGGACCGAGCTATTAATCATGAGGGGTCCGGGTGGCTCTATCAGTTAGGTAGTTGGATTACCCAATAACTCATACAAGCCTATATCACCAAGACGGCGTGGGTTCGCGTCCGGCTTTCTAAATTACAAAAAGGATGCACTCGACTCGCAGCCGCAAGTGATAAAGTTTACCCGTTGCTTACCCATGGTCGGTATTACTCTCCGGGTACTCCGACTTCCTCCATCACTAAAACTGGTCACCATGATATAGCTGAAATATTGCTGAAAGTGGCGTTAAACACAATAAATCAAATTATATATTAATAATGAGGTAAAAAGTCGGCAATGTGATGGTCCAGTGGGTCAAAGATTAGATTGCCACAGAAAACAGAGGGCATAATGGATAGGGTTCTAACATTTTGCCTTTCAACGGTCCACCAAGGACAACTCATAACAAGCGGTTACTAATCGTGATATGCTGTACTTGTCCTCAAGATGCAAGGAGTGTAGCTTTATTCAAACACGAGACTCTCATTTATGTCCCTTTCTAGGGGTAAAATTGGGGATAATTGGGGCACAACTAGCGGACCCCCATGTAGAAAAAAAAGGAATGTACCCATACAGCGGATATGGCAGAACCTATTTCTATAACTCTGGTTCATTATGGGCGGGATGAACAAGACAGTCAATATAAATTACTGAAAATCTAAAATATATTAATCAAAATACATGTATCAATATAATGGTTATATCAGTTATTCATACAAACAAGAAAAGATTATCTATAACTAAGCAATATTAGTCATGAGAGTAACTTACCTGTCACAGGTAACTGTTTGTTATCTTCGTACTTTGTTTTCCTGTTATTAGCTTTACGTCTAAACAAATATTAACATTTAAGCATAGGTGAGCGTATGGTCATATAATTTAGTTACTTATACTTTCGGCAATATCAACATTTACCCATTATACCCAAGCATAATGATATTGTCTAACATTTTAACATGAACATCGCCTTCTGATCAGTCCATACTATCACTCTTAGGCAGAGCATAAATATTGATATTCCCTATACATAATAATAATTGTTTTCCTTTCATCTTGAATTACCACTTAAGCCACTTATATATATAGTTATATATACATATAAGTGTTTTAAGTGCTTTTTCAAGATGAAATGAAAACAATTGCTATTATGTATAGGGAATATCAATATTTATGTAATGGCCGTATGGTAGTTGGACTTACAACTAACTACCTGTACAATCAGTGCCTATCACCACAAAAGTTAATGGCGAGGTGTATTTGATACAACAGTATATGGTAACGTTTGTCATTGACTTGCAACAGGTAGGTGGTTTTCTCCTGGTACTCCGGTTTCCCCCAGCAATAAAAC
>MJUT01039316.1:35654-46328 GCA_002080005.1 Gigantidas platifrons
TATAGCTGAACAAACCGTTACAAGCTGCTAGGCAGTAGTTTAGTCAATTATTCACTTACAAAAACTACGAAAATATATATATTCTACTTCTGCTACTGCTACCAAGATACATTTTGCAAGGCGGAACATGACAGCTTTAGGGCCCCGGGTAGAGACTGAGACTTCTCTCTGAATTTAGTATTTGAGGTCCAATAAAACCATGGCAAATTTCATAAATGCTTTATTTTCTGTGCAGCAGAATGTCCAGATAGCATATACTTTATACAAAGCAGTGACAATCATATATCAGAAATCTAAGTGAATTTTACATAATTATTCTTCTAAATAAACTAAAAATAGTTGCAAATTACCTAAAAAAAGAAGCAAAGATCAAAATAAAACGTCTATGACTAAGGCTGTGGGGCCCTTCAGAGATTCATGGGCCCATTCTTGGTTCCCCGGGCACCGGACCAATGTACCGGCTGAAACCCCTCTCATACGGCCTGATTACGATATTTCTTCACTCGAGATAGAAAAATCTGAAAAATTAACTATCGAAAGTGGAAAAATATCGTAATCCATAGGTTTATAGAAGGGAAATTTGTTTCATTTATTACCAAAACTTCAAACCTATTTTAAGATGACAGTCGAATAGTAATTGGTGGGGTTTCCCATACAGATCTTTAACCATAATGGTGATTTAAATATTACGAACATTGCACCAATACGCTAAGAATAGAAAAAATATATATTAATAATAGTGTTAATTGTCCCCTTCATACCTACCACTAAATACAGCACTAATATAAATGTATATGTTTTTTATAACGGATAGTTGTCCGAGGTCAACCTGCCACCATGCATCTGGGCCACAAGGTTTGGAGCATGATCCTGCCGTTCTGTCACTATCTATTGCCAATCTAGGATTGCCTTGTGTTGGATACTGTGTTGCTATCCCAAACGATGCAAGGTTATCTGTCAACGATAAATATCCTTGCACTAGATATACAATGTGCCTTGAAACTAATTTGGACCGTGTTCGATCAATCCACTGATCACACCAAGTCCTTTTACCGATCCTGTGAATATTGTTTATTCTTTTGAATTATCTAATTCCTTAATTAATATGTTGACCATATAATTTCATGATAGAACCGTTTAAGAAGGCGGTGGCATATGTGTCAATTCGAGTGGTTAGAATTTTGAATGGTTGTTCCTCCGGATTTTGTCGATTACCCGAATGACCATTTACTTAAATATTAAAACGTATTTGATGAGTTTATGTGGTATGATGCTATGCAATGTAGACACATATAATTGTCAACAGGTCTATGGTCCGCAAAGAAAAAAAAAGAGGACCATAAAGGGTTACGGTTCCGCAGCTATATTATGTATAGATATTTTTAGTATCACTTAATTTCAAATACTATCGTCCTCTCTATAGGCCATGCCTACACATGTTATTGAAGTGACTGTACCAAGCCAGGAAAGTGGAAAATCATGTATTTGTGTGTTAGGGGTATCGATGTTGCCTCTGTCAGCAATTTTGATATTTAAATTTGGAATTGTTCCGACAGTGTGTTTTTTTGTTTTTCATTTCATTATTATAAATCATACCTCTGCAAGAAAATGTCTACTTTGTTTATGGCAAAATGCATCAGTGACCTAAGATTATGCCTATGCACACATGCGGAAAATTCATCACATTCTGTTTATATAGATGTACATTTTTTGTAGATCTATCGCACACGATATACAACACGGACCGTTTTTGTTTTGCCTTTTTAACCCAAACTCCACCCACGATCCCCTCTGACTTACTTGTACTACTAGTAATCCAACTGAAGAGTGATGAATGTCAAAGGTACAATTGCGATATAATGTATAGAGGGACGAGGTAACAAAATGACCCTTGTAATTTGGCCATCATCGATCATTCCTACTAAATCGTCACGGACAAATTGATGTCTACCCCACATAGAAATGAAACTAGGTCACAATTTTCCATGGATAAATCTTCTCAAGAATACTTACACTGATTGCAATATTGTGCTGCATAACCTTTGTTACATCCTTCAGTACAAATAGTAGCATTATCACAATTATCTCGTAGACAGATACAACCCCAGACACAACTGCCATTCCCAGGATAACAGTGTCTCGATCAGCACATTTTAACGAACATTGTTGATTACATTCTTTACCGAACCAAGTCTTGTGGCAACCTTAAAGTGAGAAAGATCAATAGATATGTATTAAAGATATATGTCAAATAAGTTTGTTCTTTTTAATTTTCAGAAATAATGATTTTCCGTCCAGTAGTCAGTGCTTCAGAACTGAACTGGTTTATTTGATATATTTTATCCTTGAAATTTACAGGTCCTAAATCATGTATTTTAGTAAAGCTAATGTAAATCTCCCTCATTGGAAGGTAACCATACCCGATTTAGTATATATTGTTTAGACCATTTGGTTTACTTGCCCATAAATAATTTTAAGATTATTTGACTTTTCAATCTTCTGAACATGAGCGTACCTAATTGAGGCTATTGCAGAAACATGTAGCCTGGTGTCAACTATCAGTGACTATTGTTTACATCAACAAACAGACAATGCAAAAGAAATCTATCCAGTATCAACATTTTCAATATTCATATTCAAGCGTTCATTTTGTTTCATTTTGAACACAGTGAAACCTGTCTAAACCGTACAGTTGATAGACAGAATCCTTAAATAAAATCAAAATGCATAGGAAATCGTGGTCCCAAGAACGTTAAGAGGGATGTACTCGATTCAACATTCAACATAAAGTTTGCCATGTCGGTGGTTTTCTCCTGGTACTCCAATTTCCTTCACTAATGAAACTGACCGCCACGATATAGGTGAAATATTGTTGAAAGTGGCGTTAAAGACCATAACCCTACCCCCAAGAAAGTTCAGAATAGACAGACTTAACTCAATAATGCATTATATATAAATATATTCTTCATCGTGAGATATCGTACTACTAACCATATATTTGAACGTCACATAGTTCTAGCCAAGCATGTACACTGTATCCATGATGTTTATCATTAACTGTGCTATTCCGTTCATAATAGATAACGATATACTGTCCAAGAACATTACAATCAACAGTTTGATTAATCGACGGAAGTGTGGTTCCTGTATGATGAAAGCAGAGATGACCATTGGTTGGCTTTGGTGAAGTTCCTGTAACACTGGAATTGGTAACATACAAGGAATATCCAGCCAGACGTTTTTGAACTGGAAACAAAATAAAACTTATTTTAAATTGAGTTTCAGTTTCGACCGAAGAGGTGACATACAACATATATGTATTACATATCAAGATCTACCACTATGGCAAATAATTATCATCAATAGATTGTATTTAAATAATGATAATGGTTCTGTTAAAACTTGTTGATTATTAAAAAATACAGTTTGGATATTGCTAGAGTTTTCCCGGTACGTGTACAAGAACTTCTGTTAAAACATATTTTGCAAAACTTGTTACATCATTTCACAAACCAAATTAAAAACAGTTGAGAAGTTGGTAGATTTTTGGTAGATAAATGGGAAATTCTGGGGAAAAAGTCATTTGAAACTATTTATTACAATTGCACTGTGGGTAATGCTTTCTTATTGGATGTCATTCGTATCTGTAAAATTGTGTGGGTAGTTTTGAGAGTAAGTAAATCTGTGCTTCGATTTTTATTGTTTGTTTACATCTGCATTGCCGCCTTAGTTTTAATTATCAATAAGGGGTTGTTATTTCATTAAAGGGTTAAACTCTTACAAATTTATGTGGTTGTTCCAAGCCAGAACCTGTAAATTTTATCGATTTCTATCGGGATTTTTTCGAGGAGGGTGTTTTTTGCTTTCCTTTTGTCTGTATGTATTTGTTTGTTGTTGTTGTATTCTTTTTTCTTCGGTCGATGATGTTCGATATGCGACTAGTAGATATCGGTCGAATTGTTGACCATCACTATTCAAATTTGTTTTCATTCTTTTTTTTTTTCTTTTTATGACTTATTATTTCTTATTAATGAAATGTTCCGGCTGCCACTATAACAGCATTTATAACAATACTGGAATAAAATAGGTAAAATAATAGTCAACGCAGTACTAAATTCAGTGAGGAGGGTGGAACATTTATCGTGAACCATCTTTATCAACAACCATGAGTCCTCTGAAGTATTTCAACTACGAAAGTAAATGTCAAAAACACTCTTACGTCACACGTTGACAAAAAATATTTTTGACCTTGCTGTTGACTTCCTTATTTTTATATATTTTCACTTTCATAAAATCCATCGTTCACCACTGTCTCTGCAGAGACAGAATATATTTCGACAATATGTTGGTATCGGAATATAAACTTTTTAGGAGATCGAATAAGGCGAATATGTGTATAGCCCTGGTCCAGTAGCCTGCTCTCAGATAAAGATGACGTTTCAAGAAATCAGAATAATTGCTACTGGCCCTTGCTTAACGAATCAATTGTGAAATGTAAAGTCCATATGCAGGAGAAGCTGGTATTTTGCTGCACATATTAGGAAAATTTATGATTTTAAAACTGAAATGGTCGCGTTTATCATAAATTTAATACTGAGTTGACCACGGTCGTCAAATGCGAAGCATAAGTCCAAAATTGATGCAGACGAAACTGTATCTGTGGTCTCTTTAATTTCCAGCTCTGGAGGATACATCAATGGAAGATATTCTGCAAATCTAGAATTATTGATAGATAAAACGTCATCATTATACCTGTATGTGAAATTAAAGGCTCTAGCTTCATGAATCTTTTTTTATCTTTTACAAGCTTTTGAAGAAACTCCGACTCATATGAATATAAAATAAATCGGCTAGAAGAGGGGAAAAATATCTCTCAGTTGATACGATATTCAAGAGCTTGTGGTTCATATCAGGATTTCCTTTGATTGAGGATTGCTGCTATCAAGGACGATTCATAACCAAGGGTTCCTATTGGTTAAGTTGAAGTCATCATTTCTAAAGTTTTACGGTCACCACCATGATTTGGTTAATCATTATGGAATATCTGTTTCACAAATGACCACGAATATGCTCCACTATAAACACATCCCGGTCCGTTCCTCATTTATGACTTATCATCGGGTTTGTAACTAGATTAACACGACTGGTGCCACTATTGGAAAAGGAACTCCTTACCATTCCGGAGCCCATGAGTTCACTCCCGCTTTTTAGTGGGGTTCGTGTTACTCGATCTTTAGTTTTATATATATATTTGTGTTGTCTGTTCTGCTTCGATATACCGATTCTGGTTACCCATATGGTATATTCAAACTCTTCTTAGTGTCATGGTATGGACTGATCAGGAGGAGATGGTTATGTTTGAATGTCCGATAATATCATAATGCTTGGGTAGTCGATACATGTTGTTATCATCCTTCTCTCCCGCTATATCTACTTCCTGACTCCATAAACAAAATTCGTATCAAAATTCGCGTGAGCTAAGCAGGTCTTATCAACAGTCAGCAGGAGTTATCACCAAATTCTCCCAACATCTAAACGATAATTCCTGTGAAGATGACAAAACTTTCTTCAAACTCTTCTTGGACGAGCATGTCAAGTACTTTGAAAACCCATTAGATTTATTCATTACTTGAAGAATACTTGCAGTTACTACGATAAAATATCTTGACATTTGTAAAATATATAGTTTTTCCAGGAAAGGCCAGCATCCACCAAGCTATGTTTTGCTTATCCGCTGTTGTAGAACAAGATACACTATCAAAGTCAATGGTAGGGCCACCAGTCACTGCTAATTTTGCAAATAAACGTCCGTGGTTGCCCCAGTTGAAAGTTGTACTCTGTGAGGATGCACCATCATGTGATAGGTATTCTATTTCTAATAAAACTACATTTAAGCTGACATTATGACTTTTACTTTTTACATATTTACATATTCATTGTCGCATACAGTCGTAAAGTAAAGCAATTTCAGAGGTAGGTAATATAGTATAGGATGTTCAGTTAATCGCGTTAAAACTGTAGTATAATGATTATGGAATCCACGATCGTTTGCTATGTGCTACAATATTCCATCCAGAGTGGGCCTTAGGAGGTGTGGGGAACAATACTGTTCTCTGTAAAACCTGCGGTGTGTTGTTGTGTGTAATTTAACACCCGAGAGTAGTGAACTCCACTGCTGTGCCCAATTTGGAGCAATTGGACCAATTGACTAAATGCCGGCCCTGATTCCATAAACTCCACAAATTTTCAAACTAATGTTCACTGGTTGAATCTGAGGTTAACTCTCTTAACAATGGCAATGCTCAGATATATTGCTTTCGTCGTGGGAGATTGTTTTGATCCGGTTTTTACTTCTTATTTTCTTTGCACTATGCCTATTATAGTTATCATCATAGAGCAAATTGTTTTGTCTTAAGGTGGTACCTACCACTACAGGGAGATAACTCTTTAATATCAGTTGAACATTTTTATCATATGATGTTTTTATGCAGATTTCAAGCATCTCGGTGATCAAAACCACAGAGAGAACAGCTGTTATGTGGCTAATGAATTTATATCTCTGATTCTGTTGGTTGGAATTTGTTAAAATTTTGATATTTATTACAGTAGATATATTCAAACAAACTGCCAAAAAAAATAAGAAAATTAAACGAGAAGATCCCCATTTTAAGGTGGTACTATACACTATAATTTATAGTGTATAGTACCACCTTAAAATGGTGTTTTTTTTAGGTTTTTTTTTGAAAATAGGGGGGATGACAATGTATGTCGGTTGCCCTTTTGGGCGGTTGTAAAATTCTGAAACTTAGACAGTGTTACCTAGTATTGGTCTTCAAATTCCAGAAGGATTTTAGAAGAAAATGAACCACAACATTTTTAGATATCATTGTTTTCTTAAAAAGATAAGGTTTTTATGATTTTTTTTTTCGGGGGGGAGCATTTCTTGACCTAATTGACTGTCCTGCTTTTCCTAAATTGGACAGTATGACACATGTAAATATGGAAATTATCAAATTCAATGTAAAATAATGGAATCATTTGATTTTCATATAAGATAGTCACATTATAAGAAGATAAAGATAGAGTTGTTTAGCAAATGCACTCATATGGACTTAAAATGTTGTTTTTTGTAAAAAGGGGGAGGTGTGAAAAAGTTCGCCGGCTCTCTGTTTCGGTTGGTTGAAAAATTATGAAACTTAAACAGTGTTACCTAGAATTGTTCTTTATATTGTATGATTTTTTTTTAAACGACACATTTTTTCTATAATTATGACTACTTCAAAAATATGTTTTGTTGCCGTTGTATTTTACGGCATTTCTTGGTAAAATAGTATATTTTTCAGATAAAACATTTGCTAATAAAGAAAAATATCCATAATTTTCGTGTTAATTAGCTGGAACTGGTATCACACTTTCAAAATAAGCTTAACTATTTAGTAAATTATTTATTTTACTTCCCAAAAAGGAAAATCAAGCATTAACTAGCATTCTTGTCATCTACGGCTATACCTTCGATTGAAGGGGGATTAAAATGGAAGTGTGTAGAATTCCTTGGTTATTTTTTTTGTTGCTTTTTTAATATTTGTTAAGTAATATCATAATGTTTCACACACAAAAAAATCTAAAAAAAATTAAACAACGGAGCAATTTTGGGGTCAGGTGTTGGGTACCACCTTAAATGGTGTTCATTGCTATTTTTTCCAGAATGTTCTTAATGCTTAGTTCGTTGTGCGAAAAACAAGACCCACCTACAAAGAAATGTAATGTAAATTATAAATTCTAATTAGCCACACGTAAGATAGCCACTAGCTAACGGAATACATCCTCCCCCGATAGTAGAATGTGGCGTACATCTGTGTTACATATATTAGTATTCTGTTTCTGACACTAGGACAGTAAGATTTGTTTATAAATCCGTTCGTGTCGTGACTATAGCTCAAGTGTTGGATCATTTAAAGTTAAATAATACTCAGATTAAAATGATATTTGTATTATGATTATCATTATTTGAACGCCGAGTTTGTCAGTTTAGTGTTCCTCGTTTGTTTTTTTATGTTGTTTTTTTGTTATTTTGTTGGGATTTTTTTTGTTTTTTTTCTTTTGTTTTGTTTATTTATTTTTTGTTTATTTTTTTTTTGCCATTGTATTGTCTGAACTTCTATTTACTGCTTCTGGTTATCACTTTATTATCTTCAAACTTTTCTTAAGTAAATATGAAGATAGAAACAAGTTGTATTTACACATTATTCAAAGTATGCTTAGTAAAATCATTACTTTGAAGATTATTTATCTATCTTCAGCACAATTAGAAGTTACCAATGGATGGTATGTCAACATGAATTTCTAGTTTTCTACTATATAATAAACTTACTTTGTGATTTGATGATACAGATCAGTTGCACAAATATAGCTGCAATTTTAACTGGGGATTCCATTTCCTTTACACATTAGTCTGAAAGTAGTAAGACAGTAAAACGTTATCAAAACCCACAGAAAAGTGTTAGTATATCAGCTAAGACAATACAATGTTTAGCCTTTGTCTTAATTGCTACAATACAGTAACGATAATTAGTATATCAGCTAAGACAATACAATGCTTAGCCTGTGTCTTAATTGCTACAATACAGTAACGATACCTTATTCAAATATATGAAATTATTTATTAATTCCTGTATTTTAAATAATTATCAAATGAACGCTTAAACAGTGATGGTAAACAATTCCACCACTATCAACAAAGCGAACAAAACAAACAATGATTGGCATACGCATACGATATTTATATATATGTACAGACAAGTTATGCTAGGTTTTCTGATTGACAATATACCTGTTAAATTCGGTGGCTGTGTTTTAGCTTACTATTGACGTTCTGAATTGTGAACCACTGTTTGCTGAATATATCTAAGCGCATTAAACGAAGTTTGTATACTATCTCGATCAACTACTTTCACTTTCTCAATATAAATATGATGTCTTATCACAGAACATATATGATTCCGTGCTAGATTATATATTGTATAACTATGTAAAATTGAAATTAAATACACATTGTCAATTGGTCACCATTCTACATGAAAGCTTTCTTGAATACGTCTCACATTGACAAGAGACGTCTTTCTAAATTTATTTTAAAGGTGATAATTATATATTTTCCATTTGCAAGCAGTAATATCCATCTCCAACGTGTACATATTTAAATGACACACAGGTCAAGAATAGTTTAACAATTACCAGGACATCGCTTTAAATTATAGGTCCACAGTTCTTGAAAGGTGCAACATTACCATACACGCTAACCATTCGCACAATTCCTCATTTAAAATTACACTACACACATGTCACACTACTCTACATATATGACACACTATACACCCATACATCATTTACTATTTTATTTTATTTTTTTTATCCTTTAATTTTCTGTAAAATAAACATGATAAAGGTGTGCGAATAAATGTTTTAAATTATTTGTCAAGTATATAAATAATAGTATCCTGTTACCCGATTTATAGAAAGAGAATGGTACGATATTATGTTTGACCCAAGTAAGGCGCACTGTGATAATTATCTTAATGTGATATTTTGTTTTATTAACCGCACGTTCATTAGTAGTAATACAATGTACGTTTGGTTGTTCAATATTCGTCAAAGCAATTTGTAAAACTAATATTCACAAACACACACCACACGACCTGCATTACCATATAGAGTCATGAAACTTCTATAAATAAACCTAATATTTTATTTATTATTGTATTGTATTCTCTGTAACGTTTCGTACTTCTACTAAATTTAGTGCGAATCATTCAAAGTTCAAGTTTTACATGTATTTGACTTATAAATGCAGCAACATTATGCATATATGAGGAAATATTGTTGTAAATTTGAATGAAGTATCCTCTTATGAATTTCCGAGGTCTCGCTATCTGACCATACAGCATCTTGAAAACCATTAAATATTAAGTTGTATATGCCTTAACATTTTAATATAATATTACACCAGTTTAAAAAATCACTTGTGTCTATATTTTTACAATGTGTATGCAATGTTGTTATACCATAAAATATTGCATTTCGTTTAAATATTTAATATCCGTCAAATCTAAGTATATTTTCCCAGATTGTTAAGATATTGTATTACGTATGGCAGAATGAGATACGATGCATTGTCACAGTTTTTAACCCCGTGGGAACCTCGATTAATAGTAATACTACATAGATTACCCGCTTTTTGCATTACGGTCCCTCTTGCAAAATATCCGGGAGTTGTGCGGGGGGGGTACAATTTATATTCAACGTCGTACCAAGCAGGATGTGACTCGAGTGATGATAAATTCACGTTCGTAGCACCTTCAAAACAGTGCATTTCGAAAGGGTTTTTTAAATGTTACAGACCACTAAATGTGCCTCGAGCAATACACATTTTCGCTCAGACGAAATACGTATCTGAGATGCCACCAGAAAATTATAAGTATGCGTCGATTGACGCTTTTAGTGAAATTGAAAATGAGTTTCAAAATGTTCGAACAAAAATATAAATATATTTGTTTATATGGTGATTTTAATAACAGAACGTCTGAAGAACCCGATTTTATTAATTTTGATAGAGAATCATGTAACAATGAGAATGTTGAACATTATATTTGTAATATATTATAATAAATTATCAAA
>MJUT01039322.1:54243-65527 GCA_002080005.1 Gigantidas platifrons
GATATGGATAGGAATATCACAATGTTGTGTCCTATCCCAATGGTTGATCCTAACCCACTGGTATATCCCAATCTATTGGTCTATCTTAGCCCTCTGGTTTATCCTAACACACTGGTCGATCCTGACCCACTTGTCTATATCAACCTACTGGACAAACCCAACCGCCTGTTCTGTCCTAATCCAGTTCTCCCCTAATCCACCGGTCGATCCTCACCCACTGATCTATCCCAACCTACTGGTCTATCTTAGCACACTGGTCTATCCTAAACCACTGGGCGATCCTGACTCACTGTTCTATCCTATCCCAATGGTCTATCCTAACCCACTGGTCAAACCCAACCCACTGTTCTGTCCTAATCCACTGGTCGATCCTGACCCACATGTCTATTCCAACCTACTGGTCTATCTTAGCCCACTAGGCTATCCTGATCCACTGGTCTATCCCAACCCATTGGTCTATCCAAACCTCTGGTCTATCTTAACCCACTGTTCTATCCTATCCCAATGGTCAAACCCAACCCACTGTTCTATCCTAATTCATTGGTCTAGCACAAACCATTGGTCTATTCTAATCCACTGGTCTATCCTGACCCACTGGTTTATCCTATCCCACTAGTCATACCCAACCCACTAGTCTATCCTGATCCACTGGTCTAGCCCAACCCATTGTCGTATACAAACTACTAGTCAAGTTTAGCCCACAGGTCTCTCCTAACCCATTGGTCAATCCTAACCCACTGTTCTATCCTATCGCAATGGTCTATCCTAACACACTAGTCATACCCAACCCACTGTTCTGTCCTAATCCACTACTCGATCCTGACCCACTGGTCTAGCCCAAACCACTGGTCTATCCTATCTCACTGTTCTATCCTGAGCTACTGGTCTAGCCTTACCAACTGCACTGGTCTAACCTAACCCACTATTCATACCTAACACACTGTTGTCCTAGTCCACTGGTCGATCCTAACCCACTGGTCTATCATAATCCTCTGCTCTCATCCAACCCATTTGTCTATCCTATCATACTGGTCTATCTTGACTCACTTGTCTATACTGACCCACTGGTCTATCCGAACCTACTGATCTATCTTAGCTCACTGGTCTATGCTAACCCACTTTTCTGTCCTGATCCACTGTTCTGTCCTAATCCACTATTCTGTCATAATCCACCTGTCTAACCTACACCACTGGTCAAACCCAACCAACTGTTCTGTCCTAATCCACTGGTCGATCCTGACCCACTGGTCTATTCCAACCTACAGGTCTATCTTAGCCCACTAGTCTATCCTGATCCACTGGTCTATCCCTACCCATTGGTCTATCCAAACCTCTGATCTATCTTAGCCCACTGGTCTCTCCTTACCCACTGGTCAATCCTGACCCACTGTTCTATCCTATCCCAATGGTCAAACCCAACACACTGTTCTATCATAATCCATTGGTCTAGCCTAAACCATTTGTCTATTCTAATCCACTGGTCTATCCTGACCCTCTGGTCTATCTTAACCCACTGGTTTATCCTAACCCACTAGTCATACCCAACTCACTGTTGTCCTAATCCACTGGTCTATCTTGTCCCACTAGTCTATCCTGATCCGCTGGTCTAGCCCATCCCATTGTTGTATCTAAACCTACTAGTCTAGTTTAGCCCACTGATCTCTCCTAACCCACTGGTCAATCCTAACCCATTGTTCTATCCTATCCCAAATGGTCTATCCTAACACACTAGTCATACCCAATCCACTGTTCTGTCTTAATCCACTACTCGATCCTGACCCACTAGTCTAGCCCAAACCACTGTTCTGTCCTAATCCGCTATTCTGCCATAATCCACCGGTCTAACCTACACCTCTGGTCAAACCTAACCCACTGGTCAATCCTAACCCACTGTTCTATCCTATCCCAAATGGTCTATCCTAACACACTAGTCCCACTGTTCTGTCTTAATCCACTCCTCGATCCTGACCCACTGGTCTAGCCCAATCCACTGTTCTGTCCTATTCCACTGGTCGATCCTGACCCACTGGTCTAGCCCAACCCACTGGTCTATCCTAACCCACTTGTTTATCCTAAATCATTGGTCTATCCTAACCCATTGGTTTATCCTAATCCACTGGTCTATCCTAACTCATTTGTTTATCCTACCTAGCTGGTCTATCCTAGAAAATAGTCTAACCAACTTGTCTAGGCTACCCACTGGTCTATCCTAACCTAACCCACTGATCTATCCAGACCCACTAGTCTAATCCAACCCACTGCTGTCCTAATCCACTGGTCGATCTTGACTCACTGGTCAAGCCCAACCCACGGATTTATCCTAACCCACTTGTCTCTCCTACCCCAATAGTCTATCCTAACCCACTGGCCTATCCTACCCCACTGGTCTGTCAACCGACTGGACAAACCCAACCGCCTGTTCTGTCCCAATCCACTGGTCTAGCCCAACCCACTGATATATCTAAGCACACTGGTCTATCCTAAACCACTTGTCAATCCAACCCACTGGTCTATCCCAATTTACTGGTCTATCTTAGCCCTCTGATTTATCTTAACCAACTGTTCTGTCCTAATCCACTGGTCAATCCTAACCGATTGGTCTAGGCCAAACCACTATTATATCCTACCCCACTGGTCTATCCCAACCACCTGATCTATCCTGACCCATTGGTTTATCCCAACCTACTGGTCTATCTTAACACACTGGTCGATCCTGACCCACTGTTCTATCCTATCCTACTGGTCAAACCCAACCCCCTGTTCTGCTCTAATCCACTGCTCCATCCTGATCCACTGTTCTATCCCAACCTACTGGTCTATCTTAGCACACTGGTCTATCCTAAACCACTGGTCGATTATAACCCACTGTTCTATCCTATCCTACTGGTAAAACCCAACCCACTGTTCTGTCCTAATCCACTGGTGGATCCTGACCCACATGTCTATCTTAGCCCACTAGTCTATCCTGATCCACTGGTCTATCCTAACCCATTGGTCTATCCAAACCTACTGGTCTATCTTAGCCCACTGGTCTCTCCTAATCCACTGGTCAATCCTGACCTACTGTTCTATCCTAGCCCACTGGTCTATCTTAACCAACTGGTTTATCCTAACCCACTAGTCATACCTAATCCACTGTTGGCCTAATCCACTGGTCTATCTTCGCTCACTAGTCTATCCTGATCCACTGGTCTAGCCCAACCCATTGTTCTATCCAAACCTACTAGTCTTTTTTATCCCACTGGTCTCTCCTATCCCATTGATCAATCCTAACCCACTGTTCTATCCCAATGGTCTATCCTAACACAGTAGTCATACCCAACCCACTGTTCTATCCTAATCCACTGCTCGATCATGACCCACTGGTCTATCATAATCCTCTGCTCTCATCCAACCCATTTGTCTATCCTATCCCACTGGTCTATCCCAACCTACTGATTTATCTTAGCCCACTGGTCTATGCTAACACACTTTCTGTCTTGATCCACTGTGCTGTCCTAATCCACTATTCTGCCATGATCCCCCGGTCTAACCTAATCCACTGGTCAAACCCAACTACTGTTCTGTCTTAATCCGCTGGTCCATCCTGAATCACTGGACGATCCTGTCCCACTGGTCGATCCCGACACACTGTTCGAACCCAACCCACTGTTCTGTCCTATTCCACTGGTCGATCCTGACCCACTGGTCTATCCTAACCCACTTGTTTAACCTAAATTATGGTCTATCCTAACCCATTGGTTTATCCTAATCCACTGGTCTATCCTAACTCACTTGTCTATCCTACCTAGCTGGTCTATCCTAGAAAATAGTATATCGTAACCCACTGGTCTATCCCAACCCACTTGTCTATACTGACCCATTGGTCTATCCGAACCTACTGATCTATCTTAGCCCACTGGTCTATGCTAACCCACTTTTCTGTCCTGATCCACTGTTGTCCTAATCCACTATTCTGCCAGAATCCACCGGTTTAACCTACCCCACTGGTCAAACCCAACCAACTGTTCTGTCCTAATCCACTGGTCGATCTTGACTCACTGGTCAAGCCCAACCCACGGGTTTATCCTAACCCACTTGTCTCTCCTACCCCACTTGTCTATCCTAACCCACTGGTCTATCCTACCCCACTGGTATGTCAACCAACTGGACAAACCCAACCGCCTGTTCTCTCCTAATCCACTGGTCAATCCTAACCGATTGGTCTAGGCCAAACCACTATTCTATCCTACCCCACTGGTCTATCCCAACCACCTGATCTATCCTGACCCATTGGTTTATCCCAACCTACTGGTCTATCTTAACACACTGGTCGATCCTGACCCACTGTTCTATCCTATCCTACTGGTCAAACCCAACCCCCTGTTCTGGCCTAATCCACTGCTCCATCCTGACCCACTGTTCTATCCCAACCTACTGGTCTATCTTAGCACACTGGTATATCCTAAACCACTGGTCGATCCTAACCCACTGTTCTATCCTATCCTACTGGTAAAACCCAACCCACTGTTCTGTCCTAATCCACTGGTGGATCCAGACCAACAGGTCTATCTTAGCCCACTAGTCTATCCTGATCCACTGGTCTATCCTAACCCATTGGTCTATCCAAACCTACTGGTCTATCTTAACCCACTGGTCTCTCCTAACCCACTGGTAAATCCTGACCTACTGTTCTATCCTATGCCAATGGTCAAACCCAACCCACTACTCTATCCTAAACCACTGGTCGATCCTGACCCACTGTTCTATCCTATCCTACTGGTCAAACGCAACCCCCTGTTCTTCCCTAATCCACTGGTCCATCCTGACCCACTGGTCTATCCCAACCTACTGGTCTATCTTAGCACACTGGTCTATCCTAAACCATTGGTCGATCCTAACCCACTGTTCTATCCTATCCTACTGGTCAAACCCAATCTACTGGTCGATCCTGACCCACAGGTCTATTTCAACCTACTGGTCTATCTTCGCCCATTAGTCTATCCTGATCCACTGGTCTATCATAACCGATTGGTCTATCCAAACCTACTGGTCTATCTTAGCCCACTGGTCTCTCCTAATCCACTGGTCAATCCTGACCTACTGTTCTATCCTAGCCCACTGGTCTATCTTAACCAACTGGTTTATCCTAACCCACTAGTCATACCTAATCCACTGTTGTCCTAATCCACTGGTCTATCTTCGCTCACTAGTCTATCATGATTCACTGGTCTAGCCCAACCCATTGTTCTATCCAAACCTACTAGTCTTTTTTATCCCACTGGTCTCTCCTGTCCCATTGATCAATCCTAGCCCACTGTTCTATCCCAATGGTCTATCCTAACACAGTAGTCATACCCAACCCACTGTTCTGTCCTAATCCACTGCTCGATCATGACCCACTGGTCTATCATAATCCTCTGCTCTCATCCAACCCATTTGTCTATCCTATCCCACTGGTCTATCTTGACCGAATGGGCTATCTTACCCCACTGGTCTATCCCAACCTACTGATCTATCTTAGCCCACTGGTCTATGCTAACACACTTTTCTGTCTTGATCCACTGTGCTGTCCTAATCCACTATTCTGCCATGATCCCCCGTCTAACCTACTCCACTGGTCAAACCCAACTACTGTTCTGTCTTAATCCGCTGGTCCATCCTGAATCACTGGACGATCATGTACCACTGGTCGATCCCGACACACTGTTCGAACCCAACCCACTGTTCTGTCCTATTCCACTGGTCGATCCTGACCCACTGGTCTAGCCCAACCCACTGGTCTATCCTAACCCACTTGTTTAACCTAAATTATGGTCTATCCTAACCCATTGGTTTATCCTAATCCACTGGTATATCCTAACTCACTTGTCTATCCTACCTAGCTGGTCTATCCTAGAAAATAGTCTATTGTAACCCACTGGTCTATCCCAACCCACTTGTCTATACTGACCCATTGGTCTATCCGAACCTACTGATCTATCTTAGCCCACTGGTCTATGCTAACCCACTTTTCTGTCCTGATCCACTGTTGTCCTAATCCACTATTCTGCCAGAATCTACCGGTTTAACCTACCCCACTGGTCAAACCCAACCAACTGTTCTGTCCTAATCCACTGGTCGATCTTGACTCACTGGTCAAGCCCAACCCACGGGTTTATGCTAACCCACTTGTCTCTCCTACCCCACTTGTCTATCCTAACCCACTGGTCTATCCTAACCCACTGGTCTGTCAACCAACTGGACAAACCCAACCGCCTGTTCTGTCCCAATCCACTGGTCTAGCCCAACCCACTGATCTATCTAAGCACACTGGTCTATCCTAAACCACTTGTCGATCCTAACCCACTGATCTATCCCAATTTACTGGTCTATCTTAGCCATCTGATTTATCTTAACCCACTGTTCTGTCCTAATCCACTGGTCAATCCTAACCGATTGGTCTAGCCCAAGCCACTATTTTATCCTACCCCACTGGTCTATCCGAACCACCTGATCTATTCTGACCCATTGGTCTATCCCAACCTACTGGTCTATCTTAACACACTGGTCTATCCTAAACCACTGGTCGATCCTTACCCACTGTTCTATCCTATCCTACTGGTCAAACCCAACCCATTGTTCTGTCCTAATCCACTGGTCGATCCTGACCCACAGGCCTATTTCAACCTACTGGTCTATCTTAGCCCACTAGTGTATCCTGATCCACTGGTCTATCCTAACCCATTGGTCTATCCAAGCGTACTGGTTTATCTTAGCCAACTGGTCTCTCCTAACCCAATGGTCAATCCTGACCTACTGTTCTATCCTATGCCAATGGTCAAACCCAATCCAATGCTCTATCCTAAACCACTGGTCGATCCTGACCCACTGTTCATTCCTATCCTACAGGTCAAACCCAACCCCCAGTTCTGCCCTAATCCACTGGTCGATCCTGACCCCTTGGTCTATCCCAACCTACTGGTCTATCTTAGCACACTGGTCTATCATAACCCACTGTTCTATCCTATCCTACTGGTCAAACCCAATCCACTGGTCGATCCTGACCCATAGGTCTATTTCAACCTATTGGTTTATCTTAGCCCATTAGTCTATCCTGATCCACTGGTCTATCCTAACCCATTGGTCTATCCAAACCTACTGGTCTATCTTAGCCCACTGGTCTCTCCTAATCCACTGGTCAATCCTGACTTACTGTTCTATCCTATGCCAATGGTCAAACCCAACCCACTGCCCTATCCTAATCCACTGGTCGAGCCCAAACCATTGGTCTATCCTAGCCCACTGGTCTATCCTGAACCACTGGTCTATCTTAACCAACTGGTTTATCCTAACCCACCAGTCGTACCCAATCCACTGTTGTCCTAATCCACTGGTATATCTTCGCTCACTAGTCTATCCTGATCCACTGGTCTAGCCCAACCCATTGTTCTTCCAAACCTACCAGTCTTTTTTAGCCCACTGGTTTCTCCTAGCCCATTGGTCAATCCTGACCCACTGTTCTATCCCAATGGTCTATCCTAACACAGTAGTCATACCCAACCCACTGTCCTGTCCTAATCCACTCCTCGATCATGTCCCACTGGTCTATCCTAATCATCTGCTCTCATCCAACCCATTTGTCTATCCTATCAAACTGGTCTATCTTGACCGAATGGGCTATCCTATCCCACTGGTCTATCCCAACCTACTGATCTATCTTAGCCCACTGGTCTATGCTAACACACTTTTCTGTCTTGATCCACTGTTCTGTCCTAATCCACTATTCTGCCATAATCCCCTGGTCTAACCTACTCCACTGGTCAAACCCAACTACTGTTCTGTCTTAATCCACTGGTCCATCTTGAATCACTGGTCGATCCTGTCCCACTGGTCGATCCCGACACACTGTTCGAACCCAACCCACTGTTCTGTCCTATTCCACTGGTCGATCCTGACCCACTGGTCTAGCCCAACCCACTGGTCTATCCTAACCCACTTGTTTATCCTAAGTCATTGGTCTATCCTAACCCATTGGTTTATCTTAATCCACTGGTCTATCCTAACTCCCTTGTCTATCCTACCTAGCTGGTCTATCCTAGAAAATAGTATATCGTAACCCACCGGTCTATCCCAACCCACTTGTCTATACTGACCCATTGGTCTATCCGAACCTACTGATCTATCTTAGCCCACTGGTCTATTCCAACCCAATTTTCTGTCCTGATCCACTGTTGTCCTAATTCACTATTCTGCCAGAATCCACCGGTTTAACCTACCCCACTGGTCAAACCCAACCAACTGTTCAGTCCTAATCCACTGGTCCATCCTGAATCACTTGTCTATCCTAACCCACTTGTCTATTCTGACCCATTGGTCTACCGGAACATGCTAATCTATCTTAGCCCACTGGTCTATGCCAACCCACTTTTCTGTCCTGATCCACTGTTGTCCTAATCCACTATTCTGCCAGAATCCACCGGTTTAACCTACCCCACTGGTCAAACCCAACCAACTGTTCAGTCCTAATCCACTGGTCCATCCTAACCCACTGATCTATCCTGACCCACTAGTCTAACCCAACCCACTGCTGTCCTAATCCACTGGTCGATCTTGACTCACTGGTCAAGCCCAACTCACGGGTTTATCCTAACCCACTTGTCTCTCCTACCCCAATAGTCTATCCTAACACACTGGCCTATCCTACCCCACTGGTCTGTCAACCCACTGGACAAACCCAACCGCCTGTTCTGTCCCAATCCACTGGTCTAGCCCAACCCCCTGATCTATCTAAGCACACTGGTCTATCCTAAGCCACTTGTCAATCCATCCCACTGGTCTATCCCAATTTACTGGTCTATCTTAGCCCTCTGATTTATCTTAACCCACTGTTCTGTCCTAATCCACTGGTCAATCCTAACCGATTGGTCTAGGCCAAACCACTATTCTATCCTACCCCACTGGTCTATCCCAACCACCTGATCTATCCTGACCCATTGGTCTATCCCAACATACTGGTCTATCTTAACACACTGGTCGATCCTGACCCACTGTTCTATCCTGTCCTACTGGTCAAATCCAACCCCCTGTTCTGCCCTAATCCACAGGTCGATCCTTACCCACTGGTCTATCCCAACCAACTGGTCTATCTTAGCACACTGGTCTATCCTAAACCACTGGTCGATCCTAACCCACTGTTCTATCTTATCCTACTGGTAAAGCCCAACCCATTGTTCTTCCAAACCTACCAGTCTTTTTTAGCCCACTGGTTTCTCCTAGCCCATTGGTCAATCCTGACCCACTGTTCTATCCCAATGGTCTATCCTAACACAGTAGTCATACCCAACCCACTGTTCTGTCCTAATCCACTCCTCGATCATGTCCCACTGGTCTATCCTAATCCTCTGCTCTCATCCAACCCATTTGTCTATCCTATCAAACTGGTCTATCTTGACCGAATGGGCTATCCTATCCCACTGGTCTATCCCAACCTACTGATCTATCTTAGCCCACTGGTCTATGCTAACACACTTTTCTCTCTTGATCCACTGTTCTGTCCTAATCCACTATTCTGCCATAATCCCCTGGTCTAACCTACTCCACTGGTCAAACCCAACTACTGTTCTGTCTTAATCCACTGGTCCATCTTGAATCACTGGTCGATCCTGTCCCACTGGTCGATCCCGACACACTGTCCGAACCCAACCCACTGTTCTGACCTATTCCACTGGTCGATCCTGACCCACTGGTCTAGCCCAACCCACTGGTCTATCCTAACCCACTTGTTTATCGTAAGTCATTGGTCTATCCTAACCCATTGGTTTATCCTAATCAACGGGTCTATCCTAACTCCCTTGTCTATCCTACCTGGCTGGTCTATCTTAGAAAATAGTATATCGTAACCCACCGGTCTATCCCAACCCACTTGTCTATGCTGACCCATTGGTCTATCCGAACCTACTGATCTATCTTAGCCCACTGGTCTATGCTAACCCACTTTTCTGTCCTGATCCACTGTTGTCCTAATCCACTATTCTGCCAGAATCCACCGGTTTAACCTAACCCACTGGTCAAACCCAACCAACTGTTCTGTCCTAATCCACTGGTCGATCTTGACTCACTGGTCAAGCCCAACCCACGGGTTTATCCTAACCCACTTGTCTCTCCTACCCCACTTGTCTATCCTAACCCACTGGTCTATCCTACCCCACTGGTCTGTCAACCAACTGGACAAACCCAACCGCCTGTTCAGTCCCAATCCACTGGTCTAGCCCAACCCACTGATCTATCTAAGCACACTGGTCTATCCTAAACCACTTGTCGATCCTAACCCACTGATCTATCCCAATTTACTGGTCTATCTTAGCCATCTGATTTATCTTAACCCACTGTTCTGTCCTAATCCACTGGTCAATCCTAACCGATTGGTCTAGCCCAAGCCACTATTCTATCCTACCCCACTGGTCTATCCGAACCACCTGATCTATACTGACCCATTGGTCTATCCCAACCTACTGGTCTATCTTAACACACTGGTCTATCCTAAACCACTGGTCGATCCTGACCCACTGTTCTATCCTATCCTACTGGTCAAACCCAACCCCCTGTTCTCCCCTAATCCACTGGTCGATCCTGACCCACTGGTCTATCCGAACCTACTGGTCTCTCTTAGCACACTGGTCTATCCTAAACCACTGGTCGATCCTTACCCACTGTTCTATCCTATCCTACTGGTCAAACCCAACCCCCTGTTCTGTCCTAATCCACTGGTCGATCCTGACCCACAGGTCTATTTCAACCTACTGGTCTATCTTAGCCCACTAGTCTATCCTGATCCACTGGTCTATCCTAACCTATTGGTCTATCCAAACATACTGGTTTATCTTAGCCAACTGGTCTCTCCTAACCCAATGGTCAATCCTGACCTACTGTTCTATCCTATGCCAATGGTCAAACCCAATCCACTGCTCTATCCTAAACCACTGGTCGATCCTGACCCACTGTTCATTCCTATCCTACTGGTCAAACCCAACCCCCAGTTCTGCCCTAATCCACTGGTCGATCCTGACCCCCTGGTCTATCCCAACCTACTGGTCTATCTTAGCACACTGGTCTATCCTAACCCACTGTTCTATCCTATCCTACTGGTCAAACCCAATCCACTGGTCGATCCTGACCCATAGGTCTATTTCAACCTATTGGTCTATCTTAGCCCACTAGTCTATCCTGATCCACTGGTCTATCCTAACCCATTGGTCTATCCAAACCTACTGGTCTATCTTATCCCACTGGTCTCTCCTAATCCACTGGTCAATCCTGACCTACT
>MJUT01039336.1:29094-42928 GCA_002080005.1 Gigantidas platifrons
CTGCTAGATGTGTGTAGATAATCACGCTGCTAGATGTGTGTAGATAATCACGCTGCTAGATGTGTGTAGATAATCACGCTGCTAGATGTGTGTAGATAATCACGCTGCTAGATGTGTGTAGATAATCACGCTGCTAGATGTGTGTAGATAATCACGCTGCTAGATGTGTGTAGATAATCACGCAAATTTGCATCATCCGAGGCAGAATTCCCTTTAAATTAATATAGACCTGGAGAAAATGTACCCAATGAATTCTCAATATAGGGTCTAACAAAAATATAGGTTGTATAATGTAGCGCGACCCTATCTAAAATCTAGTGCCTACTATAGTTTTTATTACATTTTCTCAACAGGCACTATTAAAGTCAGAACATCTGCCCAATATGTAAAACAATATTTCATACCCACCCTACCCTACCTAACTTTTCCACAATGTTAGCCTAAGCACACAATTATTTTTTATAGGCCTAATGGAAAAATATCAATTAAGTTTCCACATTTTCAAAATCCACTCAAACGAGCCCGGGAAATTAATTGCATTTGTGTTGGCAAATACGTGAAAGTGAAAAATATAGGTATACGTCTAAGGTATAAGAAAACAGATCTATATCGGCCACTCCGCATTGATCTTTAGCTGTTGGATTCCCCCCCTCATTTTGGCGACGAAAAGTCAAGGGAGCATAATAATTTAACCCTGTCCATCCAGATATATGAAGGCTAACTTCATATATATTTTGTTAATGTTTTGTAGGGTCCATGTTCATGCATATATATACTAAGGGTATGCATAATAACAGATTTTGATTTCTATCAAACAGACAAACTATATATATTTTCTGACAAAATCCCTGCGGCATATCGGTTTCCAGTTTACTTTTAGCCTTGTTCTCAAATCTCCACTTCTTCTTTGCAAATTTGATGTGACAGCAATTATTTTTGAACGAAATACAGCGAATAACACCCCTCTTACTATGAAACAGGCGAAATAAAAAAAAAACAAAAAAAAACAAACACGTTGCACGAAAATAACCCTTTACCACCCGCGTCAAATGTATGTGTACCTGAAGTATTTAACAATACAGATTTCACAAAAGTTGCTATCTTGTCGAGCGATAAAACAAAAGCTTGGTATACATTGTATATACATTTTATTAAAATCTTAAATTGAGATATTTTCAAAATGCTTTTAGGGCCTGGGTGGCTCAGTGAGTTAGGTAGCTGGATTATCTAACAACTCATACAAGCCTATCACCAATACAGCGTGGCTTCGCGCTCAGATATGTAAATTACAAAAAAGGTGCACTCGACTAGCAGTCGCAAGTGATAAAGTTTACCAGTTGCGTCCCCATGATCGATGGTTCTCTCCGGGTACTCCGGCTTCTTCCGCCACTAAAACTGGTCGCCATGATATAGCTGAAATATTGCTGAAAGTGACATTAAACACCAAAAATCAAATCAATCAAATCAAATCAAAATGCTTTGATATACCAATATGTTTTCTGTATGAATTTATGGTAGGTTAATTAATAATCTCACATTTGCCGTCACTAGGCGTTCGTTCCTTTACGTTTCACATTTTTAGCTCAAGCTGTTCACGTTTACCTTTGATAACTTCGATAAGATTATATTATAGAATGGTTACATTACATTTCCAAACTTGGTGGATGCGTGAGAAATGTTACTAGTGCTTGTTGAGAAAATGTAATAAAAAAACTATTTGAGAATGTACACGACTTTTACCAAATGAAATATATAGCGTAAGTGTAAAATACGGCACAAATACATCTTCGATTACAAAGTACAGTTTCTTAGATATACTCGAACATATAGCTTAAACGGACGCGGACGTCGAAGAATGATTTTTTATAATTCAGTGAATGATCTCGTTTCGTTTCATTTCGTTTCTCAGTTTACATATTCTGTTTCGTTTCGTTTCTCAGTTTACAGATTTTGTTTAGTTTCGTCGTATTTCGTTTCGTTTCGCTGTGTTTCGTTTCTGCTCCGTTTCTCACTTTACAGGGACCCTGCAATAACGCAACTTATTGCCTGATGTAAACTCATATTGAATGATCTCCATGTATTCAACCTTATCTTAGATGTACTATCATATACTGTGAATGTATTTCAATTCTAGGATACACTACCAATTTTAGTGGATTTAGCAAACATTGAATTTACATATTCATGTGGTGACACATATTTGTTGAATTCTTGATTTCATGCTTTCATGCCGTCTACGAAAATTGGTATGCCATGAATAATACTGAATTTACAGTACCAATGTGACGTTAACTAAAGTAAGATCAATTGTCATATATTAAACATGCCAGTTATTCCTCAAGGTCATCGAGTGACTCAGAGGAAGATACAGACTCGATGCTACACGATGTTTTAACATCAATACAGTCTTCTTCAGTGTCGTGTACGATTTCATAAATTCCAACATTTTTTAAACTTTTGTATATACATATAACTAGAATCAGTATTCCTATGAATAGCAGTGCTTCACAAATGTAAGATACTCCGGCAAAATATTCAACAGTCATACTGTATATATTCACAAAAGTTACCACCCCGAATATTTTTGATGCTGTCTCAGTACAAGCAAGAAGGGAAAATAGCTTACCGGCCTCGTTTTCACTAACCGATTTACTCACTAATGACCTAACAGCTGAGGTCATCATGCCAGAAAAGGCACCAATAATAACGGAAGCAAACACCATCCAGCTCGTTGTAGCAAACGCAGCCCATGTTAAGCGAATTATCCGGCAAGACAGACCTAAAATCAAAATGGCTGCATCACTCATTTTTAAATATATTGACAAAAAAGGAAGAATACAGAGCAAACAAAATCCCATAACTGCATAATCAAGAGACAGTAGATATCCGTACCATGACTTTGGCCAGCTCAATGGCGATCTTGTTACAAATAAAATAGTCACGTCTTGTTCTCCTACCTTACAAACTTGATTAACTAGTGTTATTAAAAACATAATTAACACAATTAATCTTCTTCCCTTTTGTCTCTTTTTAGTTAATACTCCTATCGATTCTTTCACGTTCGTTGGTTTAAATAACAATGAGAGTGTCGATGTTCCCATTTGTGTTTTCTCTTTGGATTTAAGGCTCTCTGTCAAACATGTTGTCGTGAGTAAAATAAAACTCACATGCAAAAATATCACAGTGCAGTAAGTAACTAGAAGATTTGCTACATCCTGTATAACTCCTGATAGAAAACTCCCTACAAACATTCCAAAAAATGTTGTTGCTAATAGACTTCCTAGTTTCTGTATCCGCTCGTCCTTTTCTGTGATATCAGAAATATAGCTATTGACAGCCATCGTGATTATAGTACTCTTTCCACTTATTCCCTGTAGTGATGCTCCTACCATGATGAGAGGTAACTGTAGTTTTAGATAAAATAAGCTGGCAATGTAAAAACACACTCCTAAAATGCTACCAATACTAGGCAGAATCATGGGTATTTTTCTCCCATATCTGTCACTAAATGCACCACAAAATAGTCCAAGTACTACTGCTGGCGCATTAATAATAATCCTGTAAAAAATTAAGTAAATTCCAGATTGTTTCTGAATATAATCACCTACATCTGGAAACTGTTCAATGTTAAGACAGCATGATATATTTAAAGGATAGTTTCTATTACACACAGCTTTAAGTATATATTGACGAGTTGATGTATCTAACATGGACTCTCCAGACTTATACAGGAAGAAGATTATATTGACTAATATTACATCCTTACGACAACTTTCCATCATAATACTGTCAATTATATCTGTTCCTCCACCGTCCTGGAAATATATAAAAATAGAACTGAAATAAACATGGAATGTATGCAAACTAAGTGATGGTATTTGGAATCTCAACTTTAATGCTGTATTACATTCTGCCTCCATCATAATTGTGTGGGATCATGTCACAGAGAACAGAACTGGTAATGGTAGATGGTCCATCTACATTACAACATAATTAAAGAAATGATTACAGAATACTCCATGGTATTGAACACAAGATACACTCATGTTTATATCCATATTCTTCAGGAATGGACGAGTATCGCTTTTTAAAAATCAATTCTTACTAACATTGACATCATTTAAAATTACTACAATATTTCCAAAATGATAACACTGACAGGAATGTCGTCCTATATGGATTTGTACGAACTTGACCTCAAATGAGATCTTTTCATTGGCTATAGTCGGCATTTTAGCAGCCGATGTGTATACAGAAAATCTTTTAAAAGCCGTAGTTATGAATGAAGTTTGTCTATAGCTACACTGACCTCAAATGAGATCTTTTCATTGGATATAGTCATGGGAAAATCTTTTAAAAGCCGTAGTTATGAATGACGTTTATTTATAGCTACACAAAAAATCAATAAACACACAGATCAACTTATATCGGTCAACGCATTGGGTTTAGCATACAGAACAATACAATTTTATGCAATCAAGTTCGTACAAAAATATTATCAGCCTTAAAATGGGAGACATTGACATTTAAAAGGTAGTGAATCAATTGTACGGTTCCAGCTTCGCTTTCACCGAACAATTGATTAACTATCTTTTAAATGTCTATGTCTTCCATTTTAAAACTTATAATATATAATGGCCGTATGGTAGTTTGATCTATATCTATGCAATCAGTGCCTTCCATCACTGTCAGAACATTGAATTCGACTTCCGTTCACTAGGATGCAACCTTGCTATATCATCCTTCTATTAAGAGGGAAGGTTTGTATCTATCAAACTAAATTAATTCTGCCACGTTTTATTGTATGAAGCAATGAGAGTGAGCGGTCATGTATTAATGTGTTAAGTCAGGAGAGTGAGCGGTCATGCATTAATGTGTTAAGTCAGGAGAGTGAACGGTCATGTATTAATGTGTTAAGTCAGGAGAGTGAGCGGTCATGTATTAATGTGATAAGTCAGGATAGTGAGCGGTCATGTATTAATGTGTTAAGTCAGGAGAGTGGGCGGTCATGTATTACATGTAATGTGTTAAGTTAGGAGAGTGAGCGGTCATGCATTAATGTGTTAAGTCAGGCGAGTGAGTGGTCATGTATTAATGTGTTAAAGTTATCGATTTTGCTTCTTTCTACTTTTTTCTACTGGACTTTTGAACTGTTCCATGAGTCTGGTATTTTTTGCTCTTCATTTTATGATAATATTGTTCCGTGATTATGGAATGTTGAATGATTGCCCCCTGCTTTCCCCCCCTGTGTTTATGGAATGTTGAATGCTTACCCCCTGCTTTCTCCCCGTGATTATGGAATGTTGAATGTTTACCCCCTGCTTTCTCCCCCTTGTGATTATGGAATGTTGAATGCTTACCCCCTGCTTTCTCCCCCTTGTGATTATGGAATGTTGTATGCGTACCCCTTGCTTCCCCCCTGTGATTATGGAATGTTGAATGTTTACTCCCTGCTTTCTCCCCTTGTGATTATGGAATGTTGAATGCTTACCCCCTGCTTTCTCCCCCTTGTGATTATGGAATGTTGTATGCGTACCCCTTGCTTTCCCCCCTGTGATTATGGAATGTTGTATGCGTACCCCTTGCTTTCCCCTCTGTGATTATGGAATGTTGAATGCTTACCCCTTGGTTTCTCCCCTGTGATTATGGAATGTTGAATGTTTACCCCCTGCTTTCTCCCCCTTGTGATTATGGAATGTTGAATGTTTACCCCCTGCTTTCTCCCCTTTGTGATTATGGAATGTTGAATGCTTACCCCCTGCTTTCTCCCCCTTGTGATTATGGAATGTTGTATGCGTACCCCTTGCTTTCCCCCCTGTGATTATGGAATGTTGAATGCTTACCCCTTGGTTTCTCCCCTGTGATTATGGAACGTTGAATGTTTACCCCCTGCTTTCTCCCCCTTGTGATTATGGAATGTTGTATGCGTACCCCTTGCTTCCCCCCCCTGTGATTATGGAATGTTGAATGCTTACCCCTTGGTTTCTCCCCTGTGATTATGGAATGTTGAATGTTTACCCCCTGCTTTCTCCCCCTTGTGATTATGGAATGTTGAATGTTTACCCCTTGCTTTCTCCCCTTTGTGATTATGGAATGTTGAATGCCTACCCCCTGCTTTCTCCCCCTTGTGATTATGGAATGTTGAATGTTTACCCCTGCTTTCTCCCCCTTGTGATTATGGAATGTTGAATGCTTACCCCTTGCTTTCCCCCTGTGATTATGGAATGTTGAATGCTTACCCCTTGCTTTCTCCCCCTGTGATTATCGAATGTTGAATGTTTACCCCCTGCTTTCTCCCCCTTGTGATTACGGAATGTTGAATGTTTACCCCATGCTTTCCCCCTTGTGATTATGGAATGTTGAATGTTTACCCCCTGCTTTCTCCCCCTTGTGATTATGGAATGTTGAATGCTTACCCCCTGCTTTCTCCCCCTGTGATTATGGAATGTTGAATGCTTACCCCTTGCTTTCTCCCCCTGTGATTATGGAATGTTGAATGCTTACCCCCTGCTTTTTTCTCCTGTAAACCTGACTACCATAATACAGATAGTTTTGGAAGTAGTAAAATACACCGGGTATATAAATAAAACCTAAATTCAACAGTGTAGAATACAACTCCTTCTAAAGTGGTGTTCTCTATTTGTACGAGACAGGACTGTCTACCAAGGACGGAGAAGTCAAAGAATATAAAACACTTCTTTATATATATAACTTAATTTTATGTGAATACTGTAATCTGATTGGGTGATACATGCGCACACAGCCCTGAAAGACTTTTACTCAGAATTGAGTTAATCTTCAGTAGCCATACAGATACAGATACGTCTGGATCAACATTGGTTACACTTGATTACCTGGGTTGGCATAGCGACGTCACCAGCATATTCATTCGCCAACGACTAATTCAAATAGTCCCATGAAATAATCGTAATTAAAATCGAGTAATCATTAAAAGTTGTGGTAAAAATTAAATTATAATGAAACTGTTTAATGTTCAATATAACCTGGTTTGGAACAGTTTACGCTTTTCATAAATCGTTTCACGGTTTATTAAGCGTAAACTGCCCCACGCAAGGTTATATCGTATAACCCGTTCAAAAATTGAACATACTCCTTAAGTAAATAAAATGTTTGAGAAAACCTGATGGGCCAATCGGAAATACTGGCAACATTGGGTGCAAATGACTCAAGACGAAGACAAACATTCAAACAAAAACAATACACATTACAATACAGAAAGCCAAGAAGATGAGCAACACAGGCCCCACCAGAAAGATGAGCAACACAGGCCCCACCAGAAAGATGAGCAACACAGGCCCCACCAGAAAGATGAGCAACACAGGCCCCACCAGAAAGATGAGCAACACAGGCCCCACCAGAAAGATGAGCAACACAGGCCCCACCAGAAAGATGAGCAACACAGGCCCCACCAGAAAGATGAGCAACACAGGCCCCACCAGAAACCTTTCGTGAACCCAGGTGCTCGCGAAGGATAAATAGCTTTTACTTCTTATAAGGCACTGGCGGCATTACTCATACATATAGTCAAGTCCGGTGAAAGTATTCTTATAAAGCACCCGCGGAATTACTCATACATATAGTCAAGTCCGGTGAAAGTCTTCTTATAAGGCACTGGCGGCATTACTCATACATATAGTCAAGTCCGGTGAAAGTCTTCTTATAAGGCACTGGCGGCATTACTCATACATATAGTCAAGTCCGGTGAAAGTCTTCTTATAAGGTACTGGCGGCATTACTCATACATGTAGTCAAGTCCGGTGAAAGTCTTCAGACATTAACTTTACTTTACATAAGATTTATATAAAAGCAAATAATTCTTACCCGACACAAGTTGGTTTATTTGTAGTGAATTGTCTTTACTAACCAATACAGGAACAAAATCTGCTGGATATATTGTGTATACATTTTAAAATAATTGGTCATTCAATATCGTTTAATATTTATGATACGTTTATATTATCAATGAAAAATGAGTAACCCTGGTCACAATAAATAATCATGTTTTAAATCGTTATGAATTAAACTGAAAGCCAAGGGCCATACCTAGATATAACAAAACTGACGTATTTATCGCTGCATATTTTTATAAGCAGGACATGTGTGTTACCTATTTAATAATGTGATTAAGCCAGGTAAATGGTCCTTCATGTTTTACATTTGATGTATTTCACCTTGGTCTGTACGTAACAAATAAGAGCATGGCTGGTTTATTATATAACAACAGAGAGATTGTCTCCAAACATTGAACACATGAGGTGTGATTACTGTCAATCCAAATATTGAACACCTGAGGTGTGATTACTGTTAATCCAAACATTGAACACCTGAGGTGTGATTACTGTTAATCCAAACATTGAACACCTGAGGTGTGATTACTGTCAATCCAAACATTGAACACATGAGGTGTGATTTCTGTCAATCCAAACATTGAACACATGAGGTGTGATTACTGTTAATCCAAACATTGAACACCTGAGGTGTGATTACTGTCAATCCAAACATTGAACACCTGAGGTGTGATTTCTGTCAATCCAAACATTGAACACCTGAGGTGTGATTACTGTCAATTCAAACATTGAACACATGAGGTGTGATTACTGTTAATCCAAACATTGAACACCTGAGGTGTGATTTCTGTCAATCCAAACATTGAACACATGAGGTGTGATTACTGTCAATCCAAGCATTGAACACCTGAGGTGTGATTACTGTTAATCCAAACATTGAACACCTGAGGTGTGATTACTGTTAATCTAAACATTGAACACCTGAGGTGTGATTACTGTCAATCCAAACATTGAACACCTGAGGTATGATTACTGTCAATCCAAACATTGAACACCTGAGATGTGATTACTGTCAATCCAAACATTGAACACCTGAGGTGTGATTACTGTCACATTCATTGTAAGATGAAAGTCTAAATTTGTTTGTTCGCTCCATGAACATAATTACATTAATTTCTTTTTATAAGGTAAATGTATGACAGAGCTTAGCACATTTAATTGTCCGGCATCGGTTTATTAACCTTTGAAGAGGTGATCAGTTTTTCGTAAGTAATTGTTTTATTTAAAAAAAAACCAAAAAAACCGGACCATTTATATGCGCTCAGCTCCGTCATAAATTTTGCAGAGTTGTTTAAACTCGTTTATTTATTTTATGAAGAATTAAACAATTACTGCGATGACATATAGCATTGGACAAAATATTGGAGAAATTACACCTTCAATAAAAAATAATAAACTCGCTTCCAATTTTGTGCAGTGAATATGATTTATATTTATTCAAAATCCGTTCAGTGTAAATTTACTATTTGATCAAATAAAATGAAATGAAAAACAAAAAAATCTACACCGTCGGACGAATTTCAAGATCAAATATCAAAATCATAGGAAGAGGAAAACTCGATACTCTTAACACACTAATAAATAACGTCTCACTTTCATGGCTTGGAACAAGCATTTCAATAAAAAGTGGCTGGATTAAACTAGATGTATGGACCCAATCCTCTTAGTGAAGTGATGACGCCATACATTATTGCATTAAGCTAATTGGACTAACTTATAATATCAATCACTTTAAATTATATATTTTTTTCTAACTACTTGTGATTACTAAATAGACGTGAAAGCTTACGGTAAAGGTGTCTGAACTAAAACCTCCACACCGACAAACTAGTTCTGATATTACTGTGCTGTGTAGTTTATCAGTAATTAAAATCGTGTACACGTTTTATAAATGGGTTCCGGACATACATATATATCTTGTTTAGAAATAATTACACCTGACAATCATAATGAATTAAACTGTAAACATATTGACGTTTTTCGTCGCATTTCATGTCTGCCAAGCACGGAGTAACAGGTGTGGGTTTTTTTCTTTTATCTATTGAGAGTTTAAAAAAAACTCCATGAGTGGTACTACTCTCCAATTTACACCCGTGTGTTAAAACAAATATCAACGGTTCTATTACAGGTTTTATTATTTTCAATATTCACCCAAGGTAACTCCTAGGTATAGAAATATGACTTATTGTCTTCCCTGAGGGGTGTTACCCCTCTGAAAGGGACATGCTCCAATTGTGAGGAACGAACTTGTCAAATACATAACACGGGACATAAGGAGTGAGTTGTGAATGTAACGTTCTTTGTACGTTTAAAATAACTTGTAACGCTCTTTGTACGTTTAAGATCACATGTCACGCTCTTTGTACGTTTAAGATAACTTGTAACACTCTTTGTACGCTTAAGATAACTTGTAATGCTCTTTGTACGTTTAAAATAACTTGCAACGCTTTTTGTACGCTTAAAATAGCTTGTAACGCTCTTTGTACGTTTAAGATCACTTGTAACGCTTTTAGTACGTTTAAGATAACTTGTAACACTATTTGCACGCTTAAGATAACTTGTAACGATCTTTGTACGCTTAATATAACTTTTAACACTATTTGTATGCTTAAGATAACTTGTAACACTATTTGTACGCTTAAGATAACGTGTAACAATATGTGTACTCTTAAGTTAACTTGTAACACTATTTGTCCACTTAAGATAACTTTTAACGCTCTTTGCACGCTTAAGATAACTTGTAACACTATTTGTATGCTTAAGATAACTTGTAACGCTCTTTGTACCCTTAAGAAAATTTGTAACAATATTTTAACGCTTAGGAGAACTTGTAACGCTCTTTGTACGCTTAAGATAACTTGTAGCGCTCTGTGTACGTTAAAGATAGCTTGTAGCGCTCTTTTTATATTTGATATAACTTGTAACGCTCTTTGTACTCTTAATATAACTTGTAACACTATTTGTACGCTTAAGATAACTTGTAGCACTATTTGTACGTCTAAGATAACTTGTAGCGCTCTCTGTACGCCTAAGGTAACTTGCAACGCTATGTGTACGTTGAAGATAACTTGTAGCGCTCTGTGTACGTTTAAGATAGCTTGTTAAGCTCTTTGTGCGTGTAAGATAAGTTGTAGCGCTTTGTGTACGTGTAAAATAACTTGTAATGCTTTGTGTACGTTTAAGATAACTTGTAGCGCTCTGTGTACCTTTAAGATAATTTGTTACGCTCTTTGTACGCGTAAGATAACTTATACCGCACTTTGTACGTTTAAGATAACTTGTCACACTATTTATACGTTTAAGATAACTTGCAACGCTCTTTGTATGTTTAAGATAAATTGTAACGCTCTTTGTATGTTTAAGATAACTTGTAACGCTCTTTGTACGTTTAAGATAACTTGTCATGCTATTTATTCGTTTAAGATAACTTGTAGCGCTTTGTGTACGTTTAGGATAACTGCTAACGTTCTTTTCACGTTTAAGACCTGAAACGCTCTTTGTTAATCTTTGTGGTCATCATTTATGTCGGGCTAACAAAATACACTACTCGACCTACATACGGGATAGCGATGAGTGAATCGTGTTAAAAAAACTACCACGTCCTTGTCAGTAAAAGACAAATTAAACCTGCAGCCACCGTTTGTTATGAGTGATTGTGGGTGGCACTTTATAATCTTATTATAATCAACCGTTTGTTATGAGTGGTTGTGGGTAGCACTTTATAATCTTACTACCAAGTCCTTGTCAGTAAAAGACAAATTAAATCTGCAGCCACCGTTTGTTATGAGTGGTTGTGGGTGGCACTTTATAATCTTACTATCAAGTCCTTGTCAGTAAAAGATAAATTAAATCTGCAGCCACCGTTTGTTATGAGTGGTTGTGGGTGGCACGTTATAATCTTACTATCAAGTCCTTGTCAGTAAAAGATAAATTAAATCTGCAGCCACCGTTTGTTATGAGTGGTTGTGGGTGGCACGTTATAATCTTACTATCAAGTCCTTGTCAGTAAAAGATAAATTAAATCTGCAGCCACCGTTTGTTATGAGTGATTGTGGGTGACACGTTATAATCTTATTATAATCAAGTATTATCCACTATCTTACCCGGGCTTTGTACATGTGGCAATCAAATCATCATTAGCCACGCCCACTTCACTTATTCTAATCTATTGAATGTAAATTTGTCTCGGTCATGTTTATACTCAGATACATCTGCTAATATGATGTTAAACAAACAAACATTCAAACTCTAGATCTACCGTCCTTGTCAGATTAAAGTTGAAAAAATACTTTTTTCTCATACACATGATACATTAGGTATTAGACAAAATATTGACCTCCAAAGTACTTTGGACATGTATATTTCATGATAATGTTTACTTAGTCCTATCTCTTTAGTTGTACCATCAACATGCGTTTATGGTTAACGGAATACATCTTCTCTATCAATACATAATATTTATGCTTTTATGGTTAACCGAATACATCTTCTCTATCAATACATAATATTTATACTTTTAAAGATTTTAATTAAATATATTGAGATTCATAATCCTATAATAAATATACTGTCAACGTGTTATTATTCACGGATCAGCCTGATAAATTAAATTACAGTTAGTTATTATTCACGGATCAGCCTGATAAATTAAATTACAGTTAGTTATTTACGTCAAGATATCACTGTACTATTTTAATAATAACGAATTACATGTGTAGCGGCTGAAAGAAAAACAAAAACTTATTGGTGACATTTTGGAAAACCTTAAAATGATGATTGACGAAAACGTAGTGGAGACCATTCCCCCGAAATAAAACTCATTATATCTATACTAAATGCCTGATGTCCCATAGGAGATGAAGAGGATAAGTAAGTAATAACTAGACTAGTCAGAAACATATGTCTGATGTCTCATAGGGGATGAAGAGGATAAGTAAGTAATATCTAGACTAGTCAGAAACATATGCCTGATGTTGGTTTGTTTTATTGATACATTATTATCAGAACATTTATTTACGAGGATGGTTAATTACCATGGTGACTTGATAAGTACTAATAATTACAATCTGACATATCTACAGAGTATCATATATCATGACACGTATATGTATACAGATCTAATGTGTACAAAACAACATGTTCTTAAAAGGCCAATGGCTACATAGATATCCCATCGACTACAGCTGTTAGCACGTTGGTAGGCTGTCACTATTTATTGACTTACGCCATGTATAATAATGTCACAGAAAAATACTCTTGTATATTCTGATTTAGAATTTGTTTGATCTTGAACTGTCCCACATGTCAGATGTTAGAATAATTAACTATCCAGTTCTGTTATAGCTATCGCTGATCATTTGCCACCCGGTTTAATTTAACTAGTTGTTACTTCATTATGACTATGCACGTTAATTAATGGGTCGCTAGAGGACATAATTTTCCAACAACAACAAAGTTAAATTTAAAATAACGTTGGGAGTATTCTGAGAAAAGTTACTATATCTTACATAATCAGACAGTACCTTTCATTAGACAACGTGTGCTTTCTATATCGACAAATACTGTGTATTAAAAACTAACTCATAGAATAATGTCATAGAAAGTTATAGCTCTATACAAATCATAGAATGATTGATCGATTGTTGATTAACGTGAAATGCAAAATATTTAATCTTTATTCACTTGCATGTCAAAATCATTTCACTTAGAGGGTTCAACAAGCTAGTTTAACCTCAGCACTTTAAAGTGCCTGTACCAAGGCAGGATATTGAGCAATCATGTATAAATCATGTATATGTGTGTTAGGAGTATAGATATTGAGCAGTCATATATATGTGTGTTAGGAGTATAGACATTGCGCAGTCATGTATATGTGTGTTAGGAGAATAGATATTGAGCAGTCATGTATATGTGTGTTAGGAGTATAGACATTGCGCAGTCATGTATATGTGTGTTAGGAGAATAGA
>MJUT01039344.1:31877-58102 GCA_002080005.1 Gigantidas platifrons
TAAAAAAAAAATGCCGCCCTCCCTCATCAATTTTGACAAAAAGGGCCTGAGAACCAAGTAATTAATTTTGCATGGCCTTAGAGGTTATAAAATACTAAAAGCGTTAAATGGCACTTCAAACTTTTCCATTTGCGTATCTCATGAGTTATCAATCGATAACATAATTATCTTTTCGATGTGTCTCTAGATTTTTCTATTGAAATATCTCTATCATTTAAACGTTTAATAGAACATCAAATTATAATAAGCTAAGAGTAGAATTGACACCGATCAATGATAAATTCGGATAAATTCGTTTCATTCCCCTAGTACATGTATTAGACAACCCCTGACAAATGCATTGCTATCGATCCTGAATGCATTGGTTTTTTTCATAATTGTGGATTTTAAAAATCTTTAAGATGAAAGAGTGAATGAATATTGTATATTTCTTTTATTTACTGTCCATCAACAAGAAGCTTGCCCCTTTAATATTTGCTTCAGTTCAATCAGATTATGAAACTGATGACACAATAGGTCCATTTAAATTGTCCTATTGTTATAGAAAGAGCTAGTCTATAGGTGACCAATCAACCATTGCAGAGTCACCTGTTGGACATTTAAATCTCTCATCTTGGTTTACCTGGTTTGCAAGGATGTTATTGTATCAACAGACTCAAAAAGTGTCTTTTCAAATACCCAATGCAATTGCAGCTGAGATAGAATATGGTTCTCCACACAGGAATCACAGTATTTTATGAACAATATAGATCCAGTAATTCCCAATTAAAAAAAATATAAGTCTGTTGGCCACTGGTCCCCGACAACAAAGTTATATCGTAGGTTTAAGTTTTGAAATGAAGTTTTAAATTGGGAGTAACTCTGGTTAGATTTATGAAATTATCATTTTTTATTATACCCCCAACTCAGCGGGAGATATATAGTGTTCATGATGTCCGTCTGTCCGTCTGTCTTTCCGTAGCTGAAGTCATTGATCAGAATTTGTATGGCACACCAATACTGACTCCTGGTGATATTGTTATAATGGACAATTGCAGATTCCATCACTCTAGACTTATCCAGAATCAGCTGCAACATTTATTAACAGTGAATGGCATATCGCTGATTTATCAACCTCCATATCACCCAGAACTTAATTCTTGCAAGTATTGTTTTAAACTAATAAAAGATGGAATAAAAAGTGAAAATCACTTTTATGAAGAACACATGGAACTTGCAATATCTAACTGTTTTAGACAATATCAACAGGAGAATTTCTGAAAATATTTTTTACAATTGTGGATATATTCGTTGACAAGGATTATGTCCCTTTACTGAACAAGTTTAACTGGATAATTTATTACTCCTAACAATTAGTGCTGAAAAAATTGTCTCAGTATTTACCAGTAAGACTGTCATTTATGAATGTCTTTTATTAAATATTGATCTCTTAATTTTCTAAAATTTGCTTTTTTAATTAATATTCTGTTTTATATTGGAAGCAAGAAATTGGATCATTAAAGGACAAAATCAGAAACACAAAAACACACTTAAAAATAGAAAGGCACATCAATGAAAAACAGGGACACAATGAAATGAAACAAAGCTAAACTTCTTCTTCTATACCAAATATTCATTACATCCTTGCAAAGAGATTTAAATGTCCAACAGGTGACTCTGCAATGGTTGATTGGTCACCTATAGACTAGCTCTTTCTATAACAATAGGACAATTTAAATGGACCTATTGTGTCATCAGTTTCACAATCTGATTGAACTGAAGCAAATATTAAAGGGGCAAGCTTCTTGTTGATGGACAGTAATGAAAAAATATTTTAGTTTCTCACAGTCGAACCAGCGATTTCACTTGTTTGAAGCGGCGACATATCGCCGTCGTCGGGTGCCGGCCCTTATTGAAATCCCTGATGTTATAGGACTATACTTCATGGCTGCTGTTACTAAAAATAGAAATTTCTTCAATTGTCCATTGCAGTTTTGTACATTCTGAGATATCTCGGACAGCCCTTGTGAAAATAGAAGGTAAATATTTTTATATCTCAAATATCTGTATAATTAACTTTTTATTGAACCAGATGTACAGAAATCAATTTGTGGTGAGAATGTAGAAAAATTTAATTGCGAGTTCTATTTTATTACTATAATATACTATGGAAAAAAAACCATGATATCATTGAGGGCTGTTCCATTTAAGTCTACCTGGGAGGGGGAATACCATTTTTTTTTATTTTTCTGTTGGTTGTGGGGGTGAAACCATATTTTTTTTATGTTGGGTGGGTTTTTTTTTCTATTGGTGGGGGGGTCTAAAATAAGTGGTGTTCCCCCCTCCCAGTTATATTTAAATGGAACAGCCCTGAGACAGCAAACTACTCTGTACATATTATCTTTTGAAAGTGGGTAGATCATCAATTACACCAGTAAAACAGAAGCGACACAAAGAATAAACTCATTTAGCATAATAGATCAGCATTAAACAGTAATTTGACAATTTTAAGAGCTACATATTGCAGTCTGAAGCAAAATGAATGTACACACAGATATATATATTTATATATGCTTACAAATTGAAAGTGACACCCATTGAAACTCTAAGAATACATGCACTATTCTAGCATAAGCAATCGAAGAATCTTATACAGTAAGCCTCTTAAGGTATAGCATTTATGTTACATAAAAACATGATGCAACTAGTATTACTAAAAAGTGTTATTTTTCAACAATTATAAAGCGAAATTTATTTTTCAGTTATCTGAAGTTTTCAAGAAGCTGTGCTACAGTCTTATTTTGATATGGAAATATTGTTAAAGATTGAGGTAAATAGATTAAATAAATTGTTAATATAACACAAAGGTATATTGAGATTGATAATGTTTGTCTAGTATTGAGGGGTTTGGGTTATATATTGCTCCTAGTTCAAAGCCACAACTTGACAAGACACAAAAAATTAAAAACAGGGACCCAAAATAGCATAATGTTGAGCTTAATGACCAAGAACATCTCAGGAGTAGAAAAGAATTTTAATACCTTAAATATATTGTGTCAAACCTTGAAAGACAAACAAAATACTTTAAAAAAAACTTCGTTGTATATTAAATACAGTTAAGAGTGAGTGATTGTTGCTTAATGCCAAATGAGTATCAGCTATATCATAGCGAGAACAAACTACATTTTCTATGAGATGATAATAGATTTCCTCATTGTGCTAGATCAACACACACCGTTGGATTTTTATTGTGCTATCTCACTGAAACAACAGTCTGTGGATAGAAATGTCCCTCCACTCTGACACATTAACCTGATTACGAGACAACTAGTATTTGCTCTCTGTTCTCTGAGAAGCAACAAATACCAATTTAAAAGTCTGATTTAACCCGTCTGATGCACGAACCACGATCTACCACTCTCGAGGTGAGCATGCAAACCATTTTGTCTTTGCTTTATCCTGTCATCTTGTATAGACTTTCAATGCTATAGGATGCATATAAATTTAGTAAATATTTGGGGTAGAGGTTTACAGAGCCAAACTAATATGATTTATTTCTTTGCAGTTGTGTGAAGTTCTTATATTATGTGATGACAGACATATACTACCTCCAACATCAAGCTGTTTAGAGAAACTTTATGACAGGTAGTTAATTTTTTATATTGTTGTGTATTATGCATTTAATGAAGAGAATAAATTTATGCCTTGGCCATCGCCAATTCCACCGATATCAACAAAACAAAAACATCTACCTCTCACCAACACAAAATCATCTACCTCTCACCAAAACAAAAAATCTACCTCTCACCAAAGCAAAAACATCTACCTCTCACCACAACAAAAATATCTTCCTCTCACCAAAACAAAAGCATCTACCTCTCACCAAAACAAAAACATCTACATTGTACCTCTCACCAAAATAAAAACATCTATTTAAAAGTCTGATTTAACCCGTCTGATGCTTGAACCACGATCTACCACTCTTGAGGTGAGCATGCAAACCATTTTGTCTTTGCTTTATCTTGTCATCTTGTATAGACTTTCAATGCTATAGAATGCATATAAATTTAGTAAATATTTGGGGTAGAGGTTTACAGAGCCAAACTAATATGATTTATTTCTTTGCAGTTGTGTGAAGTTCTTATATTATGTGATGACAGACATATACTGCCTCCAACATCAAGCTGTTTAGAGAAACTTTATGACAGGTAGTTAATTTTTTATATTGTTGTGTATTATACATTTAATGAAGAGAATAAATTTATGCCTTGGCCATCGCCAATTCCACCGATATCAACAAAACAAAAACATCTACCTCTCACCAACACAAAATCATCTACCTCTCACGAAAACAAAAAATCTACCTCTCACCAAAGCAAAAACATCTACCTCTCACCACAACAAAAATATCTTCCTCTCACCAAAACAAAAGCATCTACCTCTCACCAAAACAAAAACATCTACCTCTCACCAAAACAAAAGCATCTACCTCTCACCAAAACAAAAACATCTACCTCTCACCAAAATAAAAACATCTATTTAAAAGTCTGATTTAACCCGTCTGATGCTTGAACCACGATCTACCACTCTTGAGGTGAGCATGCAAACCATTTTGTCTTTGCTTTATCTTGTCATCTTGTATAGACTTTCAATGCTATAGAATGCATATAAATTTAGTAAATATTTGGGGTAGAGGTTTACAGAGCCAAACTAATATGATTTATTTCTTTGCAGTTGTGTGAAGTTCTTATATATGTGATGACAGACATATACTGCCTCCAACATCAAGCTGTTTAGAGAAACTTTATGACAGGTAGTAAATTTTTTATATTGTTGTGTATTATGCATTTAATGAAGAGAATAGAATAAATTTATGCCTTAGCCATCGCCAATCAACAAACAACGATATCAACAAAACAAAAACATCTACCTCTCACCAAAACAAAAACATCTTCCTCTCACCAAAACAAAAACATCTACCTCTCACCGAAACAAAAACATCTACCTCTCACAAATATGTGGAAGGGTTCAACTGGTTAATCATATTCCATTGACCCACCCTTTTAATAATTGGACGTCTTATAATTTGTCATTATTCCTTTAAATAAATTTATTGTTTAAAATAACTAAATCTAACAATTCAAAATGTTTTGGGGGGGGTTTTAGCACAAATTTATTGTTTTCTGTTTAAAATTTTATGTACATATAATGATGTTATTTAAATAATTATTATAATATTCTTTTGTTGTAGAGATAACAGAAATCCATAAAGTCTAGAAGATTGCCAATATCATTTACTGCCTGGAGTTTGGAAGATTTCCAAAATCATTTACTGTCTAAAGTCTGGAAGATCGCAGATATTGTTTACTGCCTAAAGTCTGGAAGATTATTTATATTATCTGTTGCCCAATGTCTGGAAGATTGCCAATATCATTTACTGCCTAAAGTCTGGAAGATTGTCATTATCGTTTACTGCCTAAAGTCTGGAAGATTGCCAACATCATGTGTTGCCGAAATTCTTGAATATAGCTTTTCATTACCTGGAAGAATCCTAAGTAAAATTGAAGAATTCCCTGTAATCTAAAGGAATTTCAATACAACAAAATCTTAAGAAGTTGATTTGATGTAAAACTTTAATATTATTTTATATTTTGACTTATTTTACCTTAGAATGATTGATTGAATGTTGTTTAAATACCTTAATGCTGACAAATATAAGTTAATTTTGTAAATAAACCAATTTACAACATTTCTTTAATTGAATAATATCTTTTTATTTGTTACAAATATGTATTTTTTCATATGTTATGTTATGTATCAGAGTTATTTCCCTTTATTCAGAGTGGAGTTTATTAAACCGAGATATTGTTTTAAATGGCATGAAACTCCCTTTAATTCCTCATTTTAGAATTCATTACATTTGAAAATAGTGGAATTATTTTTTTGTATTGTATGAAGGGTTTAGGTTTATGGTATTTAATGCCACATTAACAATATTTCAGCTATATCATGCTGGTCAGTTTTATTGTTAGAGGAAATCAGCATACCTGGAGAAAAGCAGCAATCTGCTGCAAGTCACAAACAAACTTTATCACATAATGTTGTATCGAGTACACCTTGCCATGAGCGGGATTCAAACTCACATCTTTAGTGGTGATAGATATCACTGATTGCATATCTAGTTTTAAATCCTACAACCATGCGATCACAACCATGACGGCTCCATATATTTTTTTTATTACTCTAATTGCTAGACATTAAAGTGTTATGGTATGTGGTAAACACTTCTAATTTTGTCCCTCTTAATTTTAATTTTGATTTTTCTGTATGATTGTATTTTTGTTTCAGGAAGGGTGATTTCTTTATATCAACAAGTCAGTTTTCTGTGTATTCCTTTTGTGACTAAATATTTATAGCTTATGTAATCAACTTTTTCAGTTGTAGAAGTAAAAAGTCAAACATGACCATTCAATGAAGTTATTCATGATTGACTGTGGTATAGCTAGTACAATATAATTAAAATTGGATGGTTGGGTGAACAAAAGATTACCTGACATGGCCTCTCACGTAGAATGTTGTTTTATTTTGGTGTATCTCAAAAGAAATAAAAAAAAGATGCAACAACCATCTAATTTGTGTAAATTACAAAAAGGGTGCACTTGGCTTGCAGCCAGGAACTGGGTGGCTCAATGAGTTAGGTAGCTGGATTACCTAACAACTCGTACAAGCTTATCACCAATATGACATGGGTTCACACCCGGCCTTGTAAATTACAAGAAAGGGTGCACTTGACTTGCAGTCGCAAATGATAAAGTTTACCAGTTGCTTGCCCATGGTCGTTGGTTCTCTCCGGGTACTCCAGCTTCCTTAACCACTAAAAACTGATCGCCATTTTATAGCTGAAATACTGCTGAAAGTGGCATTAAAACATCAAAAAATCAAAATCGACTTGTAGGTGCAAGTGATAAAGTTTACCAGTTGCTTGCCCAGGGTTGTGGTTCTGTCCAGTACTCCGGCTTTATCCACCACTAAAAACTGGTCGCCATGATATAGCTGAAATACTGCTGAAAGTGGCATTAAAACCCAATCAATCAATCATTAAAAGAAAATTTGCAAGCTTCCTTATTACTATATTGAGGGATCTGCCTATCAGTATGGCAGTTTGATTGGACCATTCTTGGTGGAGTTATTACTCTTTTTGAATTTGAAAATTATCCCAAAAAAAATACTTAAAATGTAGGAGGAATTGAAATAAGAATTCCTTAAAACTTTGCATGCTAGCTTATTACCATATTATTGGTTGATAGAACCAGATTCAATGGCCTACATTTTAGAACTTCATGTATATTTTTTATTGTGTAAGTTTGATGTGTACATTTGTTCAATTTCCAGGAAGGGCCTGGGTGGCTCAACGAGTTAGGTAGTTGTAGGGCCTGGGTGGCTCAATGAGTTGGGTAGTTGTAGGGCCCGGGTGGCTCAACGAGTTAGGTAGTTGGAATACCTAACAATTCATACAAGCCTATCACCAATACAACGTGGGTTCGCGCCCGGCTTTGTAAATTACAAAGAAAGGGTGCAATCGGCTCACAGCCGCAAGTGATAGTTTACCAGTTGTTTGCCCATGGTCGGTTGTTCTCTCTGGGTACTCTGGCTTCTTCCACCACTAAAACTGGTCGCCATGAAAGTCTGAAAAATTGACAATAATAATCTGTAGATCATTTATTGAATAGTATGCAGATTTATAAAAATAAAATACATTAGGCCATGCAAAGTTAATTTCTTGGTTCTCAGGCCCGCCCACATGTGGAAATTCGTCGCCGCATTGCCGATTTTATTGCAAAAATAGTAAAAAAAAAAAAAAAAAAATTAAATGCGGTAGCGCTGTCCGTACGGAAAAAACAACCGCATCCGTTTTTCTGTTATATCGCGTGGTCGGTGAAACGCTTTAAAACGCATCATGTTTAAATGAGATTTAAAGCCTCATTTTGACAATGTATAAATAAAAAACGTGTTTCCGTTTGACATTTAAACAAAATGTCAACCGTTTCTGTGCAAATTCGGCACAAATGTTTGCCAGTTTTACCAGGAAACATAATAGGGGGCTTCTCCGAAGCTTGTACCTTATTGGAATTGTTTACGGAGATAAAAAAAATGGTACGTTGGGACCAGCGGATTGGACGTTTCCATAAAAATTAACCACTTGTGATGTTTCTGCCACCATCGGAAGAAATACATTTGAAATTTTCAATAAAGTAATGAAAAGATTTATACATTGCCATATTTTTCACAAAAAAAAGAAGAAAAAATGCCTCCCTCATCACTTTTTACAGCAGTAAAAGGATAAAAAAAAATGTTGCCCTCCCTCATCAATTTTGACAAAAAAGGGCCTGAGAACCAAGTAATTAACTTTGCATGGCCTTAGTTGAAGATGTTTTTTTTTTTTTTTTAATTATATCACATATTGAAAATAAAATGGTAATTGCTGTCTTTAAATAACCACAAAAAACAACTATTGGCAATCAAAAGTGCAAATTAGGCAATAGAGACCGATGGAAATTGTATATCCTGGTAAGCTCCCCTTGCCAAAGGCAATGTGAGCTTTTGTCATCACTTGGCGTCTGTCGTCTGTCAAGATCATGCATCTCATTGAAATGTGGCAGATCTTATTCTTGCCATAATATAGCTGCAGAAGTCCTTTTTTTTGTGTTATACAACAATCACTCATTCATTCACACTTGAGAATTGATTTGACATCCATCCCACTGTTGTTTTTTTTCTTCTTGGAAATGGGGGGAGGGGGGTGGTGAGAAAACTGTCTATTTCTAGAAAAAGCCTTGAAACAAAATAAAACTTGTCAATGATTTTATATGTACTCAATTATAGCGAACATCAGCTAAGGGAGGTAATTTGTTAAATGATTTGTATTATATTATAATGATGGATGATTGATTGATTGTTGCTTATTGTCCAGTGACAAATATTTCATGCATATTCATGTACATGTATTAAATAATGCAAAAAACTGCCTCGAATGTGGTAGATGGTTTGAGCCCTGGTCGTAAGAATATAACAGATATCCTTAAAAGTCTGGAAGAAGAAAAGTGGATTAAGAATGTGATGGAGACATGTGTTTTAGTGTCAAAAACAACTTTAATTATTTTTTTGTGTATAATTCATTTATAACTGTGTTTGAAATTCTGTAATATGTTAATAATAATATGTAGATAATGTATTGAATAGTATGCAAATTAATAAAAATAAAATATATTAGTTGATAACGTCTTTTGTATTTTCATTTCATGACAAATTGTAAATATGATTTTGATTTGATTTTTGGTGTTTTAACGCCACTTTCAACAATATTTCAGCTATATCATGGCGACCAGTCTTAGTGGTGGAGGAAGCCAGAGAGAACCACCGACCATGGGCAAGCAACTGGTAAACTTGATCACTTGCGTTCATGACAAATTGTAAATAAAATGGAAATGGTTGACAATATTAGTACCCACAACAACATTAAATCACATGTGTATAAAAAAAAACATGAAAAGCTGAAAGAAATTGTATATCCTGGGTTGTAATAGGCACAAAAATTATCTGCACTGAAAGGTCACAAGATCTGATAATTGCTTTGATCAAGAGAACGATTCAACCTGCTGTGATGCAACCACCTCTTGACAGAGGACATGTTCTAATGGAATGACCTCTAGAGAAACAACCACCTCTTTTTAGAGGACATGTTCAAACAGAATGACCTCTTTGGAGGACATGTAACCAAGGGACAGTTGCAACTTGTTTTGATGCAACCACCTCTATTCAGAGGACACTGAACTGACAATTACTAATCTCTCAGGAACAGGTAGGTGGAACTATTTTGGACTTGGACAAACTAAAGCATACAAAGTTAAGCCTGGTGTGTTTGGGGTTCACACTTATCAACGTCCCCCGTATGCCTAAATGTCCAGGTCCGAGTGCATTTAGGCATAACCAAATGTCAGGAGTTGCATTTGGTGGCCATGTCCCTTGGTACTATGCTCTGAGTACTAGGGGGCAGTGGGGAGGAACAGGTGTCCGCAGCTACACCTGGGTCCTACATTCGGGGTGTCGTGATCCCCTTAGTTGAACTACCACGCAGGTGTAGTTTTACAAGGGAGATCGACCTAAATGCCTGGAGCTGCATTTGGGTCATGGGGGGAGGTGTCCAGATCCGAGTGCATTTAGGCATAACCAAATGTCAGGAGTTGCATTTGATGGCCATGTCCCTTGGTACTATGCTCTGAGTACTAGGGGGCAGTGGGGAGGAACAGGTGTCTGCAGCTACACCTGGGTCCTACATTCGGGGTGTCGTGATCCCCTTAGTTGAACTACCACGCAGGTGTAGTTTTACAAGGGAGATCGACCTAAATGCCTGGAGCTGCATTTGGGTCATGGGGGGAGGGGCAGGGTGGGGAAGATGTCGAAGATTAAAAGAGTTGCATGGAGATGTCAGTGGTAAGTGAGAATTTTTTTATTAGATACTTTTGTATTTGCTAGTCTATTCTGTTTAGCTGAAGCTACAAATAAAAGTACAAATAATTTGTTAAATGCCTAAAATGGGATATAAAATGAAGTAGTCCTGTAAGTTATACAGTTTTCTATTTGTTAATTGTATGTATTAAAAAAAAACACTATATAAGGAAAGTGAGACAATTTTGACCAGTTTCACATGAATGTAAATTGTATTACATTTGTACAGTCCAACCTGTATTAAGATGTCACCTTTAGGACAAAGAAAAAGTGGTCTTATAAGACAGGTGACCTCTTTAAAGAGGTTAAATTCATATGAATTGTTCAGGACAAGAAGGGGGTGACCTTTTAATATATGAAAGCCAGTCTGGCCAAGCTGTACAAAAGAAATTTTCTCTGAAAGCACAAGAACAAATAATAATTGTGTGATCCACTCCAAAATCTCTCATTTAATCTGACTCTGCCAAAAGCATGGCCTCCGTAAGATGTTCCAGAAACGTGTCGTGCACACTAAATTAGATATCTACTTTTTTATTTGAAATTCGTGTTACTGATTGGCTGAAATTATAAACAAAAAAATCTCCCCTGAATTTACTTTCAGAATTACAGGTACAAATTATTTGTCTAATACATAGTACAAATGATGTATGTGAAATCTTCTGCAAACATTACTCATTTTATATTTACCTCTTAAAAACATGGATGCTATGGCAAATTCTTTGTTTTGAATGGCTAAACATTTTTTAGTAGTTTTTCATATATTAATATAAAACTTTAAAGCTCTGTTCTGATACAAGTCCCAATGAATTGTAATTTGGTACAAATGATGTTTGTGTAAACACTGAAGAATTTAAGAAAATTAACAAAAATGTTAATTAACAAGTAATTATTACCAGTTTGCTTGTCAAGGTAATGAGGAATAGTATTTGTCAATGACTGATTCAATCGGGTTAAATAAGTTCTCATCCATCAATTTTGGAGCTATCACCAATCTCAACAATCAAACAGTTACAGCTACCATTGCAAGAATTGTTGCACACTGTATGCTTGAGTGCTCACTATACTAGATTTGTTACAGGCACTTCAATAAAAAAAAATGACTAGGCTAAGCTAGTTTTTATAGGCTGCAACTTCCATTCATAAAGGGAGATAACTCATGTTATTTACATTGTTAATGTTAAAAACTCTTCCAAATTAAAAGGCAATGTGATTCATCAACAAATCAATGATGTAATCCAGGTATGTTTTATATTAGAGGGTTACCACCGGAGAGGACCAACAGAGGATACAGACAGACCCTACCCAGTGGACTTCCATCAGAGAGGACCAACACATCCAACAGAGGAGGATACAGACATACCCTACTCAGAGAACTTCCATCAGATGAGATGACCACCAAACCACAGGAAATCAAAAGAAGAAACCGACAGACACTACATCAGAGACGAACCAGCAGCCCCAGATCAGAGAGTATCAATAGACACAACAGCTGAACAAAATACATCAATGAAGGTGATTTAATATTGTAAAACAGCTTACTTAATTAGGTGATTTATTGTTCAAAAAAAGCCAAACCATCTTAATTAGTTGATTTATTGTAAACACAACTTAATTAATCAAAATTCTATAATTCAGACTAAATAAAGGATTTAAAAAAAAAGAAAAGAAATGAAAACAGCATAGAAACTGTACTTGTACATAATGAATAAGAAAAAAACTTCAATCATTATTTCTTAGCCTGTGTTTTAATGATTTGATTGATTTGTGGTGTTTAATGCCACTTTCAACAATATTTCAGCTATATCATGGCGACCAGTTTTAGTGGTGGAGGAATCCGGGGTACCCGGAGAGAACCAGCGACCATGGGCAAGCAACTGGTAAACTTTATCACTTGCGGTTGTGAGTCTAGTGCACCCTTTTTTGTAATTTACAAAGCCGGGCGCAAACCCATGCCATATTGGTGATGGGCTTGTATGAGTTGTTAGATCCAGCGACCTAATTCATTGAGACACCTATGGTTTATAACCTGACAATACTAAAAAAAAATATATATTTTTTTTTTATACGCCCGTCTCGAGACGGCCGTATTATGTTCTGTATATCGGATCTTTACCAAACTTGGCCACATGATTCCCCTATTTATTTTAGGGTCAATAGGTCAAAGGTCAAGGTCACAGTTACTATAAATATAATTTTTTACAACAGGGTCGTTTCCACACGATAACTTTAGTTATGTACGTTGGATCTTTAAGAAACTTGGCCACATGATTCCCCTGTGGAAGAGGAAGAACCCAATTTATTTTTGGGTCATTAGGTCAAAGCTCAAGGTCACCATTACTATAAATAGAATTTTTGACAACAGGATCGTTTCCGGACGATAACTTTAGTTCTGTGTATTAGATCTTTACCAAACTTAACCACTTGATTTCCCTGTGGAAGGGGAAGAGCTCTTTTTATTTTGGGGTCATTAGGTGAAAGGTCAAGGTCACCATTACTAAAAATAGAATTTTTGACAACAGGATCGTTTCCGCCCGATAACTTTAGTTCTGTGTATTAGATCTTTACCAATATTGGATCTTTACCAAACTTGGACACATGATTCCCCTGTGGAAGAGGAAGAACCTTTTTTATGTTGGGGTCATTAGGTCAAAGATCAAGCTCACCATTACTATAAATAGAATTTTTGACAACAGGATCGTTTCCGCACGATAACTTTAGTTCTGTGTATTAGATCTTTACCAAACTTAACCACTTGATTCCCCTGTGGAAGGGGAAGATCTCTTTTTATTTTGGGGTCATTAGGTGAAAGGTCAAGGTCACCATTACTAAAAATAGAATTTTTGACAACAGGATCGTTTCCGCCCGATAACTTTAGTTCTGTGTATTAGATCTTTACCAAACTTAACGACTTGATTCCCCTGTGGAAGGGGAAGAACCCTTTTTATTTTGGGGTCATTAAGTGAAAGGTCAAGGTCACCATTACTAAAAATAGAATTTTTGACAACAGGATTGTTTCCGCCCGATAACTTTAATTCTGTATATTGGATCTTTACCAAACTTAGCCACATGATTCCCCTGTGGAAGGGGAAGAACCCTATTTATTTTGGTGTCATTACCATTATATTGTTTGATAATTTATATAGACGGGCATATTTTGTGATGCACACATTTCTTGTTTTATTAAGCTTAAGTTAAAGTTAGAAAAGTCCATTTCAGTGAAACTTGTCTAAATTGAACTTCATTGGGACCACCTTTTCAGTTCAGAAGAGACATGTGTTCAGTTATACAGGTTAAATTAACAAAGATATCTTACATTGAATCTTGATTTAAAGTTAGGTTTATACAGGATTCCGGTTTATTCAGGGTTTGGTTAAGACGGGTGTAAAAATATAATATATGTACATTGTCTGACAATATAATATTTATTTGTATGAGCTTTTGGTGAGTACAAAAGTATCATACTCTTTTGACCATTGGGATATGTATTCATCTGTACATTCGTCATGTAGCCTGCCTGAGTCTGGTTCAAAAGTGATTTGCTTTTACCTTACAAAGCATGGTTAATATATTACATTTATATAGTGATGAGTTTCAGGTTGTTGTTTTTTTTAAAGTATTTACATTTGTTTATTAAGTTCATAAACCTATAGTGAAAAGTAAGCTTTATAGTAGTGGAAGTCAAAAATACCCTCCTGCAAAAACGATAACTCGCATAGAAAAACAAGATAATGTGGAATAACACTTGGCTGAAACCATCCTTGGATAGTCCTCAACAAAATTAATAGTTTTTGTGTTGATCGGATATCAAAGATTGATATAGTGCCCTACATGGAAATTAATAAATTTCAAAAACTAAGCTCTTGATTGACCCAAACCTGTACATCAATAATCATTGGATGACCCCTTAGAGTGTCATATTTTTTCCTATTTGTCAAAATTTCAAGATGGCTGCCACTGCATGACATAATTTAACATAGGACATATGTGAAAATAAATAAAATGATTTTTTTAAACTAGATTTGACTGAACACAAATAGACCATTTAAGCTTTTCCGGGTTTGTTTCTAAAATTATACATTCAACAGGTGTTTAAAGCTGACAAACATGTTCCTTTCATGCAAAGTTCAGTGAAAATTATATGTACCGGGTATTTATACAATAATTTGTAAAAAAAAAATTATGTAACAACTTCTGAATTTTCTAGTTGCTATAAAACTAGCTTCAAATTCTGTTACAAGGTTCAACTATTTACAAATTATACTGAAAATCCTTTCCATTGCCCTTGCTAGCTTGTAATCTTGTTGGGCTCTTGGAGCTTTTTTTTTGCTTTCACCATACCCCCCTGCTCCACTGCCTCTTGGAGCGATTATTTGTGGTCACTCCTAAGGGGGACAACAACATTTAATAGTCTGGATACCATTTTGCCAGTCATAAGGAAAATTAAAGTAGTTTGTATGAAAAAGTATTAAAGCATATTATTTTAGAATCAAACCGGGGAATGTGCAAAAACAAAAAAAAAGGAGGGAGGGAGGGGGTCAAATCATAATACGAAAATCCTGACTGACTGGCTCATAGTGGGTAATGTTTTTAGGGAATGCCACACTTCCTGCATATTAAAGACCTCTTTTTTAGAATTCAAGTAAAGAGTACCGGTAAATACAGTCAAACCTGTATTAAGAGGTCACCTTTGGTAAAAGAAAAAGTGGCCTTATAATACAGGTGATCTCGTAAAAGAAGTTCAATTCTTATGACTTTTTCTATGACAGGATAAGAAAAAAGGCAATATTTTAATACAGGTGACTGCTTAATAATATCTTTATTCTCATAAACCATGTATTTACAAAGGTATAGAGATACATAAACAAATAATGATAATCATATATAATGCAAACAGCAAGAAGAAAGAGAGGACAAATAAGAAACATTTTTACGTATATAATCAAAAATATCAATAGCATACACATTATATATATATATATTAGTAATGCTAATTAGGATAATAAATGTCTGTAGAAATGAAGTGATATAATGATTAAAAAAAAAAAAGAAAAAAAAAAGGAGTGGAGAAGAATGTCGCTATAGGTTTAGCCCGGGGTGCACACAGCTTTGTTGATAATTTTGATAAATCTGCAAATTTTGTTAAGTTTAATTTTATTTTTTGTTCTCATTAAATGGCCGAATTTTATTGCACTTGCACGCTTTATAAAGTAAGTATCAATATAGTCCTTTCGAATACTGTTAAAAAATGTGCATTCCAAAATGTAGTGGTATTCATCCCCAATTTCATTTTGATTACATAGATTACAAAAACGCATGTTTCTCGCTATATTATGCCATCTTCTATATTCTATTGGTCATTTATGATTTAGGGTTCTAAATTTACAAAATTCAAATAAAAAATTGTCATCAAGAATGTGCAAATCATTTTGGGTTTCGAATTGTTCTTTGAAGATCCTATAGTTAAGGGCTTTTGGTGAATTTTGAATTAAAGATAACCAAAGCTGTATAAATTGATCTCTCATGGTTTGTTTTATATTTAACTTAAGCCATTCAGTATTCTGGAATGTCTGAGTGGACCATATGTAAGCTAAGCCACATTCATTTAAAATACCTTTAACAGAAGATAACCATATAAAGTTCTTACCTTCTATGTTAGAGAGAGCAAGACATAATTTATATAAAATATTAGAAAGTTTTGATTGTTTAGAGGTGACCACATAGTAGCAGCCACAATAGACTGAATTGTTTGTCCTATCTTTCCAGTGGCAGTTAAAATTTGACCAATCCCTTCCCTTATTTCTATATACATCGAGATTTTATATATTGTTGAGCTTGTTCTCGTCCTGACAATAACTGAAATTCTGCTCATTGGACATAATAAAAATGTAGATAGCAAATTTAGTGTGCACAACACGTCTCCTGAACAACCCCCAGCAAGTATGCTCAAAATCAAAAGATTGGAAAACCAAAAATTAAAAGGTTTGGGAACCTAAACAGGATAGCAATAATTGGTTAAGGTAACCTTAGTATGAGGGAGGAGACCCTTAGTAATCAATAATCAATCAATCAACCCATTTGTAAAGTGCTTTATTAAAAACTATAAAGCTGATTGAACCACAACTGGACATTTATGATAAATGGATATCAAACAAATAATTTATAACCAGATGCATTATTTTCATACCTCCTATATGTGAAAGTATACAATATGCTACATTACATCATTGTAGAATTGCTCTCAAATTGTCTGAAGATGTTTGTTTTTTCAAATTTTACATTATTTTTCAGCACCAACAGCTAAGAAAGACCAGACTTCTACCACCATAGATACCATACAACTGGCCCACACAAGTAGACCAAGACCAACTAGCAAACAACAAACAGAAAACATACATATACATATAAGAAAAGGGATCAATGGGCCACACTATAGACATGTTGTTTTTATTGAGACTTTAATTGAACTTTAAAGAGCACATTAGAGGAAATCAATAGATCTGACAGACTCTACATCAGTGGAAACTCAGTACAAGATGACATACTAGTACAATGTATATCAGAGGGACCAACAAACATTACACCAGAGAATATCAAAATGAGAAGACCAAAAGACTGGCACCAGAGAGTTAACAACATATCTTAGTTCAGAGGCTAACCAACAGACTGGTACAAGAGAGCTAAAAATATATCTTAGATCAGAGACTAACCAACAGACTAGCATCAGAGAGTTATAAACATATCTTAGATCAGAGGCTAACCAATAGACTGGCACCAGAAAGTTAACAACATATCTTAGATCAGATGATAACTAACAGATTGGCACCAGAGAGTTGTCAACAGATCCTAGATCAGAGGCTAGTAAAGAGACTGGCACCAGAGAGTTACCAACATATCTTAGATCAGAGGCTAATTTACAGACTGGCACAAGAAAGTACCCAACATATCTTAGATCAGAGGCTAACCAACAGACTGATGCAAGAGAGTTAACAACAGAGCTTAGATCAGAGGCTAATCAACAGACCGGCACAAGAGTTACAACATATCTTAGATCATAGGTTAATCAACAGACTGGCACAAGAGAGTTGACAACATATCTTAGATCAGAGGCTAAGTTACAGACTGGCACAAGAGAGTTGACAACATATCTTAGATCAGAGGCTAACCAACAGACTGACACCAGAGAGTTACAAACATAACTTAGATCAGAGGCTAACCAACAGACTGGCACCAGAGAGTTACAAACATATCTTAGATCAGAGTCTTATCAACAGACTGGACAAGAGAGTTGACAACAGATCTCAGATCAGAGGCTAATCAACAGATTGGCACAAGAGAGTTGACAACAGATAATAGATCAGAGGCTAGACCAACAGACTGGCACAAGAGAGTTAACAACAGATCTTAGATCAGAGGCTAACCAACAGACTAGCATCAGAGAGTTATAAGCATATCTTAGATCAGAGGCTAACCAATAAACTGGCACCAGAAAGTTAACAACATATCTTAGATCTGATGATAACTAACAAACTGGCACCAGAGAGTTGTCAACAGATCCTAGATCAGAGGCTAGCAAACAGACTGGCACCACAGAGTTACCAACATATCTTAGATCAGAGGTTAACCAACAGACTGACACCAGAGAGTTAACAACAGATCTTAGATCAGAAGTTAATCAACAGACTGGCACAAGAGAGTTGACAACATATCTTAGATCAGAGGCTAATTTACAGACTGGCACAAGAAAGTACCCAACATATCTTAGATCAGAGGCTAACCAACAGACTGATGCCAGACAGTTAACAACAGATCTTAGATCAGAGGCTAATCAACAGACTGGCACAAGAGAGTTGACAACAGATCTTAGATCAGAGGCTAAGTTACAGACTGGCTCAAGAGAGTTGACAACAGATCTTAGATCAAAGGCTAATTTACAGACTGGCACAAGAAAGTACCCAACATATCTTAGATCAGAGGCTAACCAACAGACTGACACCAGAGAGTTACAAATATATCTTAGATCAGAGGCTAACCAACAGACTGGCACCAGAGAGTTACAAACATATCTTAGATCAGAGTCTTATCAACAGACTGGACAAGAGAGTTGACAACAGATCTCAGATCAAAGGCTAATCAACAGATTGGCACAAGAGAGTTGACAACATAAATTAGATCAGAGGCTAGACCAACAGACTGGCACAAGAGAGTTAACAACAGATCTTAGATCAGAGGCTAACCAACAGCAAGACACCATAGAGTTATAAACAGATCTTAGATCAGAGGCTAACCAACAGACTATCATCAGAGAGTTATAAGCATATCTTAGATCAGAGGCTAACCAATAGACTGGCACCAGAAAGTTAAAAACATATCTTAGATCAGATGATAACTAACAGACTGGCACCAGAGAGTTGTCAACAGATCCTAGATCAGAGGCTAGCAAACAGACTGGCACCACAGAGTTACCAACAGATCTTAGATAAGAGGTTAACCAACAGACTGACACCAGAGAGTTAATAACAGATCTTAGATCAGAAGTTAATCAACAGACTGGACAAGAGAGTTGTCAACAGATCCTAGATCAAAGGCTAGCAAACAGACTGGCACCACAGAGTTACCAACAGATCTTAGATCAGAGGTTAACCAACAGACTGACTCCAGAGAGTTAATAACAGATCTTAGATCAGAAGTTAATCAACAGACTGGCACAAGAGAGTTGACAACATATCTTAGATCAGAAGCTAATTTACAGACTGGCACAAGAAAGTACCCGACATATCTTAGATCAGAGGCTAACCAACAGACTGATGCCAGAGAGTTAACAACAGATCTTAGATCAGAGGCTAATCAACAGACTGGCACAAGAGTTACAACATATCTTAGATCAGAGGTTAATCAACAGACTGACACCAGAGAGTTAACAACAGATCTTAGATCAGAAGTTAATCAACAGACTGGCACAAGAGAGTTGACAACATATCTTAGATCAGAGGCTAATTTACAGACTGGCACAAAAAGTACCCAACATATCTTAGATCAGAGATTAACCAACAGACTGATGCCAGAGAGTTAACAACAGATCTTAGATCAGAGATTAACCAACAGACTGGCACAAGAGTTACAACATATCTTAGATCAGAGGTTAATCAACAGACTGGCGCAAGAGAGTTGACAACATATCTTAGATCAGAGGCTAATTTACAGACTGGCACAAGAGAGTTAACAACAGATCTTAGATCAGAGATTAACCAACAGACTTGCACAAGAGTTACAACATATCTTAGATCAGAGGTTAATCAACAGACTGGCGCAAGATAGTTGACAACAGATCTTAGATCAAAGGCTAATTTACAGACTGGCACAAGAAAGTACCAAACATATCTTAGATCAGAGGCTAACCAACAGACTGGCACAAGAGCATTACAAGCATATCTTAGATCAGAGGCTAACCAACAGACTGGCACCAGAGAGTTACAAACATATCTTAGATCAGAGTCTTATCAACAGACTGGACAAGAGAGTTGACAACAGATCTCAGATCAGAGGCTAATCAACAGATTGGCACAAGAGAGTTGACACCAGATATTAGATCAGAGGCTAATCAACAGACTGGCACAAGAGAGTTAACAACAGATCTTAGATCAGAGGATAACCAACAGACTGACACCAGAGAGTTGACAACAGATCTTAGATCAGAGGCTAACCAACAGACTGGCACAAGAGAGTTGACAACAGATATTAGATCAGAGGCTAGACCAACAGACTGGCACAAGAGAGTTACAAACATATCTTAGATCAGAGGTTAATCAACAGACTGGCACAAGAGAGTTAACAACCGATCTTAGATCAGAGGCTAACCAACAGCATGACACCATAGAGTTATAAACAGATCTTAGATCAGAGGCTAACCAACAGACTAGCATCAGAGAGTTACCAGCATATCTTAGATCAGAGGCCATCAAACAGAATTGCACAAGAGAGTTACAAACATATCTTAGATCAGAGGCTTATCAACAGACTGGCACAAGAAATTTGACAGCAGATCTTAGATCAGAGCTCATCAACAGAATGGCACAAGAGAGTTGACAACAGATCTTAGATCAGAGGCTAGACCAACAAACTGGCACAAGAGAGTTACAAACAGATCTTAGATCAGAGGCTAACCAATAGACTGGCACAAGAGAGTTAACAACATATTTTAGATCAGAGGATAACCAACAGACTGGCACCAGAGAGTTATCAAAATATTTTAGATCAGAGGCTATCTAACAGACTACTACTTAAATACATAAAATGTTTGTCTCATTTGGGTTGAATTAATCGATTACTTCTTAATTTTGTGAAAAAAAATGTAATGATGAAGTTGATATGAAAAAAGCAACATTTTTATATGTATTAGTAATGGTAAAAATATATACTAGCTGCTGTTTGTTCACTACTATCAGATGTCCTTATGAACAGACAATGTGGTAAGAATGTCTACTCTAAAAAGAAATGAATCATATATGGTTTGTTATGGTTTTCTATATACTATATCTCACCTTATTATGCACCACATGCCTTGCATGTTGTTGGGTTTGGAAATAACCTCTTATATTAAAACAGTATAGCTCAACACTAGATATAATTTCACTGAGAAATACTTAACCCATCACTCCCTTCTCCTATATTAAAACGGTATAGCTCAACACTAGATATAATTTCACTGAGGTATACACTGAGGTACCACTCGCTAAATAACCTTCATCCTATATTAAAACAGTATAGCTCAACACATCTAATGTCACTGAGCTGTATTTCTTCTCTTGACACAGTATACTAGTTAAATGTTAACATACTAACTGTTTACAAAATCACAATTAATACATGTATGGTTCATAGTGTATTTTGGTTGAGATTGCTCTTACCACAAAATTTGTTCATTGATAAGAAAACTGATTACCAGGCTCTTTATTGTATGACTTTATATTCTAATATTGTGGTTATGTTTATTGTGTATGTCTGTGAACTTATGATCAATAGTAACATGTCATATTAAAAGTTGTCATGCTTTAATGTTAATTGATTTGTGGTTGGTTGTTTTTAATTATCATAATGTTGGATCATTAGAGTCATTGTACAGTTTTCATATTAGAAATACAATGTATAACCCTTTCTTTATTCATTAACATGTCTAATTAATTAGTTCTCTATTCAGAAGTAATTTGTCTAAATTCTGAATGAGATTTCAAGACTTTATTTTATTTAAGATCATGAGAAAACAATTAGATGATGACTTTCAAAATGTGCAAAACATATAATTAAATGCAACAGTTGTGAATATACATGTACGTGTACAATGTATAATATTATATAGCATATGGAAATATAATGAAGAAAATATTAATGATATTATAATAGTTTCACAATATTTGTCAGAAAAATCGAGTTATTTAAGGTAGAGACTGACAATAGTCACATGACTTTTAAGAATATTGAATAAAAATGTGGTAATAATTATTAATTATGTTTCTTCTTCTTCTGGTATACAGCAAAACTTCAAGCTGTTGAAGATTACTTGCTGTATTTCTTATGAGGTATTTTACTTTTTGAATTTTCTACATATGATTTGTACAAGTTCTCAAATTAAACTGAAATACAAATTTAATACAGTAATTTCTTGGAAATAATACATTATATGTGTAAAATGCTATATGAAGCATTTCGTCAATGGAGGTAATCATGTCTCAAATGATATTAGAATATGATGAGTTTTGCATGTTTTTATTACATATTGAAGTTTTTAATATCATGAACCCAGACTTTCTTTGCACTTCTGAAAATAGAACAAAATGCACCATATTATATCAAAAATTTTGAAATTTTTAATGAAAGGATTTTTAGCAATTCAAAAATTTTGAGGAGAATTTATACATTTCATATACAATGCATTATAAAAGTTGAAGATTTAAATGCTTTATATCTTTGAAATTAGTCTAGTGACCGATAATTTTTAATTAAATTCCTTCAAGTCTGCCACAAAAGCAATAAATCTGGCCAGTTTTAAGGAAATTCAATGACAAATTATTTTAGTATGAACTGTGGGTCTCTACCTTAATACTTTTTTGTTGCATAACGACAACATTCAGTTTTATTAATGATTAATTTTGAGCAAGATACTGTTGAATATACATTTTTCTCTCCCATTTGGATAACCTCATTTTGACATAAGAATAGATAATGAAATTCATCTCCATGATGTGCTATTTAGAATATTTATATGAAATGCAATCAATATCTGTAATGTAGGATTAGACGTTACAATGTTTTATTTAATATATAACTTCAGAATTATATGTTTTGTAACTGAATTCTAAGACACCATATCTTTACAGCACTATTTATCCAGTTCAAAATTATTGATTTTTCTTTGCTCTCCTGTGTTCTATGAGATCCAATTATAGTCAAGATGGGTTTTATTTGTCATTTGGCAAATAGGAAATCTTGTTTCACTTGTACATTCATGTCTTGTTATTGATAAATGTCATAGCTTTTTTGTATATATGTTCAACTATATATATATTGTTTATATAAAGGAGAATATGTTCTAAGTTGTAAAACTTGTATCTGATCCTATTGTCATGTTTTTGGACAATGAAATATGTTTAAACTAACATTTTACTGAATCACTGACCTTTTGATCAAGTTCATTATAAAATTATACACAAATAGAATGGTTGATTAAATCAAACTAATGATCTAATGATTAATGTACAGTTGTGAATGTTACATTTTATGTACAAAGGTGTGTCCATTTTTTACAGGATACATACTATTCTAAAGTAAATTGTGAGCAGGGAAAAGAGGTTTCTATTTTGTGTGTTGTTCCTATCGTACCTGTCCAATTTCCTTGATGCTACAAAATAATTACAAACATAGAGAAGTTATTCATGGTGCATTACAGAAGTTTTCAAGAAGTTTTCCATATTTTGAAACTAAAGTCATCTTCAGCAGAGTGTACCTATTTTGTGTTATATTTCCCAAAAACTTTACAGACCATATTTATACAAGATAATGTTATGCACCTCAATTCACAGAAACATTCAAGAATATTTTTCCATTTTATTGTTGTTGTTGAAATTTTCATTTTATACACAATTTCATTAGAAGATACACATTTTCTCTAAATCCTATTATTTTAGATACTAAATCTGAGGATTTTACAGAATTATTACATATACATGGAAGCTAGGGGTCTCACATACTAGTAATGCTCAATATTTTTCTAGATTTTTGTATAATTTTCAACTGAGCTCCATGAAACTGCATATTATGTATTGTATTCGCCAGTATATTTTGAAATCGACTCTCCCACATTGTGCTAAATAAGGTATTCCTAGTATTTTGTGCAATCAACTACTCTCAGTTTTCACCATTATGTACACACTTCCAGTATTTTGTGTAAATACATCTTCCAACAGTGTTCAACATAAAGTATTCCCAAGTGTTTTGCATAAATAAATCTTCCCACAGTATTCAACATAACATATTCCCCAGTATTTTGTGTAAATAAATCTTCCCACAGTGCCCAACATAAAGTAATCCCCAGTATTTTGTGTAGATAAATATTCCCACAGTGTTCAACATAAAGTATTTCCCAGTATTTTGTGTAAATAAATATTCCCACAGTATTTAACAAAATCCATTTGTTTTGAACAATAAAATATGTTTAAAGTAAACAAAGTATTTCCCAGTATGTTGTGTAAATAAATTTTCCTACAGTGCTCAACACAAAGTAGTCCCAAATATAGTGTTCATCATAAAGTAATCCCCAGTATCTTGTGTAAATAAATCTTCCCACAGTATTCAACATAAAGTATTCACAAGTATTTTGTGTAAATAAATCTTCCCACAGTATTCAACATAAAGTATTCCCAATTATTTTGTGTAAATAAATCTTCCCACGGTGTTCAACATAACGTATTTCCCAGTATTGTATGTAAATAAATACTCCCATAGTATTCAACATAAAGTATTCCCAATATTGTATGTAAATAAATATTCCCACAGTGTTCAACATAAAGTATTCCCAGTATTTTGTGTAAATAAATCTTCCCACAGTATTCAACATAAATTATTCCCAATTATTTTGTGTAAATAAATCTTCCCACGGTGTTCAACATAACGTATTTCCAAGTATTGTATGTAAATAAATACTCCCATAGTATTCAACATAAAGTATTCCCAATATTTTATGTAAATAAATATTCCCACAGTGTTCAACATAAAGTATTCCCAGTATTTTATGTAAATAAATATTCCCACAGTGTTCAACATAAAGTATTCCCAGTATTTTGTGTAAATAAATCTTCCCACAGTATTCAACGTAAAGTATTTCCTGGTATATTGCGTAAATAAATCTTCCAACAGTGTTCAACATAAAGTATCTCTTAGTATTTTGTGTAAATAAATCTTCCCACAGTTCTTAACATCAAGTATTTCCTAGTATGTTGTGTAAATAAATCTTCCTACAGTGTTCAACAGAAAGTATTTTCCGGTATTTTGTGTATATAAATCTTCCAACAGTGTTCAACAGAAAGTAGTTCCTAATATTTTGTGTAAATAAATCTTCCAACAGTGTTCAACATAAAGTATCTCCTAGTATTTTGTGTAAATAAATCTTCCCACAGTTCTCCGCATCAAGTATTTCCGAGTATTTTGTGCAAATAAATCTTCCAACAGTGTTCAACATATAGTATTTCTTAGTATTTTGTGTAAATGAATCTTCCCAAAGTTCTCAACAAAAAGTATTTCTTACTATTTTGTGTAAATAAATTTCCCCACAGTATTCATCAAAAAGTATTTCCTACTATTTTGTGTAAATAATTCTTCCAACAGTAATCATCAGAAAGTATTTCCTAGTATTTTGTGTAAATAAATTTCCCCACAGTATTCAACATTAAGTATTTCCTAGTATTTTGTGTAATTAAATCTTCCAACAGTGTCCAACAGAAAGTATTTCCTTGTATTTTGTGTAAATAAATCTTCCCACAGTATTCAACATAAAGTATTTCCTGGTATTTTGTGTAAATAAATCTTCCAACAGTGTTCAACATAAAGCATCTCTTAGTATTTTGTGTAAATAAATCTTCCCACAGTTCTCAACATCAAGTATTTCCTAGTATTTTGTGTAAATAAATCTTCCAAAAGTTCTCAACATAAAGTATTCCCTAGTATTTTGTGTAAATAAATTTCCCCATAGTATTCAACATAATGTATTTCCTAGTATTTTGTGTAAATAAATCTCCCTACAGTATTCAACAGAAAGTATTTCCTACTATTTTGTGTAAATAATTCTTCCAACAGTGTTCAACGGAAAGTATTTCCTAGTATTTTGTGTAAATAAATCTTCCCACAGTTCTCAACATAAAGTATTTCCTAGTATTTTGTGTAAATAAATTTCCCAACAGTATTCAACATTAAGTATTTCCTAGTATTTTGTGTAATTAAATCTTCCAACAGTGTCCAACAGAAAGTATTTCCTAGTATTTTGTGTAAATAAATCTTCCCACAGTTCTCAACATAAAGTATTTCCTTCTATGTTGTGTAAATAAATCTACCCACAGTATTCAACGTAAAGTATTTCCTGGTATTTTGTGTAAATAAATCTTCCAACAGTGTTCAACATAAAGTATCTCTTAGTATTTTGTGTAAATAAATCTTCCCAACAGTATTCAACATAAAGTATTTCCTAGTATTTTGTG
>MJUT01039358.1:7049-30579 GCA_002080005.1 Gigantidas platifrons
TGTGTACCTGATGAAGGTTATTGTGTACCTGATGAAGGTTATTGTGTACCTGATGAAGGTTATTTTGTACCTGATGAAGGTTATTGTGTACCTGATGAAGGTTATTTTGTACCTGATGAATGTTATTGTGTACCTGATGAAGGTTATTGTGTACCTGATGAAGGTTATTGTATGTACCTGATGAAGGTTATGTTGTACCTGATGAAAGTTATTGTGTACCTGATGAAGGTTATTGTGTACCTGATGAATGTTATTGTGTACCTGATGAATGTTATTGTGTACCTGATGAAGGTCATTGTATGTACCTGATGAAGGTTATTTTGTACCTGATGAAGGTTATTTTGTACCTGATGAAGGTTATTGTGTACCTGATGAAGGTTATTTTTTACCTGATGAAGGTTATTGTGTGTACCTGATGAAGGTTATTGTGTACCTGATGAAGGTTATTGTGTACCTGATGAAGGTTATTGTGTACCTGATGAAAGTTATTTTGTGTACCTGATGAAGGTTATTGTGTACCTGATGAAGGTTATTGTGTGTACCTGATGAAGGTTATTGTGTACCTGATGAAGGTTATTGTGTACCTGATGAAGGTTATTGTGTGTACCTGATGAAGGTTATTGTGTGTACCTGATGAAAGTTATTGTGTGTACCTGATGAAGGTTATTGTGTACCTGATGAAAGTTATTGTGTGTACCTGATGAAGGTTATTTTGTAGCTGATGAAGGTTATTGTGTACCTGATGCAGGTTATTGTGTACCTGATGAAAGTTATTGTGTGTACCTGATGAAGGTTATTACAGAAACGTGCCGTGTGCACTAAATTATATACCTACGTCTTTATTAACTTTTGTAGAATTGTATACTAATACTGATTGTTTATTAACATGAGTATTTTATTGTATACTAATACTATTGTTTATTAAATGAGTATTTTATTGCATACTAATACTATTGTTTATTAACATGAGTATTTTATTGTATACTAATACTATTGTTTATTAAATGAGTATTTTATTGCATACTAATACTATTGTTTATTAAAATGAGTATTTTATTGTATACTAATACTATTGTTTATTAATATGAGTATTTTATTGTCTACTAATACTATTGTTTATTAACATGAGTATTGTATTGTATACTAATACTATTGTTTATTAACATGAGTATTGTATTGTATACTAATACTAGTGTTTATTAACATGAGTATTGTATTGTATACTAATACTATTGTTTATTAATATGATTATTTTATTGTCTACTAATACTATTGTTTATTGACATGAGTATTTTATTGTATCCTAATACTATTGTTTATTAAAATTAGTATTTTATTGTATACTAATACTATTGTTTATTGACGGGTCAATAGTCTCAGTGTTAAAAATGTGAAACAATAGCATTTTAATTTCTTTAAAAAAATCTGTAAGAAAGTATATACTGAGGTATAATAATATTGTTTATTAACATGAGTATTTTATTGCATACTAATTCTATTGTCTATTAACATGAATATTTTATTGTATCCTAATACTATTGTTTATTAACCTGAGTATTGTATTGTATACTAATATTTTTGTTTATTATTATGAGTATTGTATTGTATAATAATACTATTGTTTATTAACCTGAGTATTTTATTGCATACTAATACTATTGTTTATTAACATGAGTATTTTATTGTATACTAATACTATTGTTTATTAACATGAGTATTTTATTGTATACTAATACTATTGTTTATTAACATGAGTATTTTATTGTATACTAATACTATTGTTTATTAACATGAGTATTTTATTGTATGCTAATACAATTGTTTATTAACATGATTATTTTATTGTATGCTAATACTATTGTTTATTAACATGAGTATTGTATTGTATGCTAATACTATTGTTTATTAACATGAGTATTGTATTGTGTACTAATACCATTGTTTATTAACATGAGTATTTTATTGTATACTAATACTATTGTTTATTAACATGAGTATTTTATTGTATGCTAATACTTATTGTTTATTAACATGGGTATTTTATTGTATACTAATAATATTGTTTATTAACATGAGTATTTTATTGTATACTAATACTATTGTTTATTAACATAAGTATTTTATTGTATGCTAATACAATTGTTTATTAACATGATTATTTTATTGTATACTAATATTTAATGTTTAATGACATGTAAACTAACGTAATTATTTAATGAACGATATGTGTGTTCATTGTGTTCTCCTGATCATCATGATGCTTTTCTTTATGCTAATTGACCAACCATCCCAATCCATTCCTAGACTGTAATGGTTATTAAAATTTGAACAATCACATTTGTTGTACCACCACCCCCCTTTGAGTAATGCAGCACAGTGTCCACTGGTACGTCTATCGTTATCTTGGTCTTTGGTGCTAAATTTTTGTCCATTTGCTGATCCCTCCGGAAAATTAACACATTGGTCCATATTATCAACTATAATTATAATATTATAAAAATAAGTACAGAACTGAAACCATATAAAAATATAGACAGTAGTAGAAAACTTTATTTCTACGAAAAAGTCAATAACTCGATAAAAAGTACATAATGAAAAGTAAAAATAATGATACAGTAAAACCTGCCCAAACCAAACTTTGGGACTAAAGAATTTGTTCACTTTAGACAGGTATTCGGTTTACACAGGTTAAAATTACATAGACAATTAGTAGATGGGATTGTAAAGTCTGTCTGGTTTAGGCAGGTGTTTGGTTTACTCAGGGTTCAGTAGATAGGTTTCAGTGTAATAATAATAATAAATAGAAAGGAAGTTACACAAAAATATATACGCTCGAAAAAAAAGTTGTATAAATCGACAAAAAAAAAGAAAATATCTCTAGAATGTGGTTGTTTTACTTAAAATGGTACTTCTAAAAGAGGGTGTGCGATAAAAAATAAATAAATAAAACACTAAGTGTGTGGTCTAGTGCAAAGCTGACTTCATCATCGTCTCATTGTAGATTAATTTGTTCTCACCATGATATAGCCGCAAAATTGCTGAATTGGCGTTAAGCAACAATCACTCACTCACTTGAGATAAAAATAGTAATATTTTCACATTTAAAATTGTGATTACAAAAACAATCTTAAGAGAGGACAGATATAACTTTTGCCACAGACAAGGTGAGGTTAATTGTTCATATGTTTGTCACAGACAAGGTGAGGTTAATTGTTCATATGTTTGTCACAGACAAGGTGAGGTTAATTGTTCATATGTTTGTCACAGACAAGGTGAGGTTAATTATTCATATGTTTGTCACAGACAAGGTGAGGTTAATTGTTCATATGTTTGTCACAGACAAGGTGAGGTTAATTGTTCATATGTTTGTCACAGACAAGGTGAGTTTAATTATTCATATGTTTGTCACAGACAAGGTGAGGTTAATTGTTCATATGTTTGTCACAGACAAGGTGAGGTTAATTGTTCCTGTTTGTCACAGACAAGGTGAGGTTAATTATTCATATGTTTGTCACAGACAAGGTGAGGTTAATTGTTCATATGTTTGTCACAGGCAAGGTGAGGTTAATTATGCATATGTTTGCCACGTACAAGGTGAGGTGAATTGTTAATATTTTTGTCACATACAAGAACTCAAAGAGACATAAATGATTTCATTCCTCCACTATAGAGTTTGATTTTCATAGTGCTAGCTCATTGAAACAATAGTCCGTCCCACTCGGGCACATTATCCTGATCAATATTCTCATGATTATTCCTATGTGAAACTAAAATCCTGAAACCCACAGACGACAACAAACGACCTTTATTCCTTTAAGCAAACACCAGTAAATCAATCAAACTTATAATTGTTGTATTCAATCTTACCTTTACCTCCACTAAATCCTGTAACTGTTAGGAGGTATTTGCTCTTTTCATTTCCTACACTAAATGTAGAGTAATTTGCTGTTTGGTGTTTTGTTGATGCTGCCATATATATACTTAGTTCGTGGTGTCCATCGGTGGATATAGAATGGATTAATTCATTCCCTGCAAGTGATTGAGGACAGGTACTGTTATTTTTTTTTATTTTAAAATGTCGAAAAGATAAAAGTCTGAGAACAAAATTCAATCAAGAAAAGTTTGTAAACCCTAAAACGATAATCAGAAGAAATAAGTAACATATAATAGCCAACAGACCTAACAGAAAGGTTAAAATGACATACAGACGAAAAGGTCAAAATAACATACAGACAGTGTTCGACAAATATGATTTGATTTATAATTGTGTTTAACGCCACTTTAAGCAATATTTCAACTATATCATGGTGACCAGTTTTAGTGGTGGAAGAAGCCCGAGTACCTGGAGTGAACCACTGACCATGGGCAACTGGTAAACTTTATCACTTGCGGCTGCGAGTCGAGTGCACATTTATTGTAATTTACAAAGCAGGGCGGGAACCCACACCGCATTGGTGATAGGCTTGTATGAGTTGTTAGGTAATCCAACTACCTAACTGAGCCATCCGAGCCTTCCACAAATATGCATAAAAAGATAATATAATGATCAGAATAGACATCATGTTAACAATACAAACCTAGAATAGACATCATGTTAACAGTACAAACCTAGAATAGGCATCATGTTAACAGTACAAACCAGAATTACCAAATGGAACAGACATTAATTATTTGTTAACATATATCTTGAGCTACTAATACCAACAGGTAAACTATAAAGATATATGTAATATTACTGTGGAAACCAAGAGTAAGACATTATCTTGAGCTACTAATACCACCAGGTAAACTATGGAGATAAATGTAATAATACTGTGGTAACCAAGAGTAAGACATTATCTTGAGCTACTAATACCAACAGGTAAACTATGAAGATATATGTAATAATACTGTGTTAATCAAGAGTAAGACATTATCTTGAGCTACTAATACCAACAGGTAAGGTAAACTATGAAGATATATGTAATAATACTGTGGTAACCAAGAGTAACACATTGGCTTGAGCTACTACTACCAACAGATAAACTATGAAGATATATGTAATAATACTGTAGTAACCAAGAGTAAGCCATTATCTTAAGCTACTAATACCAACAGGTAAACTATGAAGATATATGCAATAATACTGTGGTAATCAAGAGTAAGACATTATCTTGAGCTACTAATACCAACAGGTAAACTATGAAGATATATGTAATAATACTGTGGTAACCAAGAGTAACACATTGTCTTGAGCTACTACTACCAACAGGTAAACTATGAAGATATATGTAATAATACTGTAGTAACCAAGAGTAAGCCATTATCTTGAGCTACTAATACCAACAGGTAAACTATGAAGATATATGTAATAATACTGTGATAACCAAGAGTAAGACATTATCTTAAGCTACTAATACCAACAGGTAAACTATGAAGATATATGTAATAATACTGTGGTAACCAAGAGTAAGACATTATCTTGAGCTACTAATACCAACAGGTAAACTATGAAGATATATGTAATAATACTGTGATAACCAAGAGTAAGACATTATCTTGAGCTACTAATACCAACAGGTAAACTATGAAGATATATGTAATAATACTGTGGTAACCAAGAGTAAGACATTATCTTAAGCTACTAATACCAACAGGTAAACTATGAAGATATATGTAATAGTACTGTGGTAACCAAGAGTAAGCCATTATCTTGAGCTACTAATACCAACAGGTAAACTATGAAGATATATGTGATAATACTGTGGTAACCAAGAGTAAGACATTATCTTGAGCTACTAATACCAACAGATAAACTATGAAGATATATGTAATAATACTGTAGTAACCAAGAGTAAGACATTATCTTGAGCTACTAATACCAACAGATAAACTATCAAGATATATGTAATAATACTGTGCTAACTAAAAGTAACACATTATCTTGAGCTACTAATACCAACAGATAAACCATGAATATATATGTAATAATACTGTGGTAACCAAGAGTAAGACATTATCTTGAGCTGCCAATACCACCAGGTAAACTATGAAGATATATGTAATAATACTGTGGTAACTAAGAGTAAGACATTATCTTGAGCTACTAATACCAACATGCAAACTATGAAGATATATGTAATAATACTGTGGTAACCAAGAGTAAGACATTATCTTGAGCTACTAATACCAACATGTAAACTATGAAGATAGCTGTAATAATAATGTGGTAATCAAGAGTAAGACATTATCTTGAGATACTAATGCTAACAGGTAAACTATGAAGATAGCTGTAATAATAATATTTTAGCCAAGAGTAAGACATTATCTTGAGCTACTAATACCAACATGTAAACTATGAAGATATATGTAATAATACTGTGGTAGCCAAGGGTAAGAAATTATCTTGAGCTACTAAGACCAGCAGGTAAACTATGAAGATATATGTAATAATACTGTGGTAACCAAGAGTAAGATATTATCTTGAGCTACTAATACCAACAGGTAAACTATGAAGATATATGTAATAATACTGTGGTAACCAAAAGTAACACATTGGCTTGAGCTACTACTACCAACAGGTAAACTATGAAGATATATGTAATAATACTGTGATAACCAAGAGTAAGACATTATCTTGAGCTACTAATACCAACAGGTAAACTATGAAGATATGTGTAATAATACTGTGATAACCAAGAGTAAGACATTATCTTAAGCTACTAATACCAACAGGTAAACTATGAAGATATATGTAATAATACTGTGATAACCAAGATTAAGACATTATCTTGAGCTACTAATACCAACAGGTAAACTATGAAGATATATGTAATAATACTGTGGTAACCAAGAGAAAGCCATTATCTTGAGCTACTAATACCAACATGTAAACTATGAAGATATATGTAATAATACTGTGGTAATCAAGAGTAAGACATTATCTTGAGATACTAATACTAACAGGTAAACTATGAAGATAGCTGTAATAATAATATTTTAGCCAAGAGTAAGACATTATCTTGAGCTACTAATACCAACATGTAAACTAGGAAGATATATGTAATAATACTGTGGTAGCCAAGGGTAAGACATTATCTTGAGCTACTAATACCAACAGGTAAACTATGAAGATATATGTAATAATACTGTGGTAACCAAGAGTAAGACATTATCTTGAGCTACTAGTACCAACAGGTAAACTATGAAGATATATGTAATAATACTGTGGTAACCAAGAGTAAGATATTATCTTGAGCTACTAATACCAACATGTAAACTATGAAAATATATGTAATAATACTGTGGTAACCAAGAGTAAGACATTATCTTGGGCTACTAATACCAACAGGTAAACTATGAAGATATATGTAATAATACTGTGGTAACCAAGAGTAAGACGACTTCATCTTGTATACCTTTTACCGTTAATTTAATATACAAAGAATTAGTGTGCTTACACATCTGATCAATGTACTTGTGATTTAGAAGACATAATCTTCTATAGAGTTGGGTGACCATATTCGACGTGGTATCCTTATCGCCGTTTGTGACTTTTAACGGGTAAAATCGTGTGCTTTTTCCTGATGGTTGTCAATATGGAAGCTGAACTAAAAATCGTATGTTTATGAAAGTAATTTAATACCAGAACCACAAAAAGAATATATATCTAGAGACAAGTTAATGATACATTCTAACATGACCTCCTTCTTTCGCTTTGTTAACAAACGATCGAGTTATCCATTCGGTATAATCTCATTAGCACATGCGCCGGTGAATGTGACTGCCTTAGCCATTGGCAGCATAAATTGTGTGCGAAATTTTCCGCAAGCATAAATATAAATTACCGTATTCCAATCAAAGTATACTACCGTATTTGTACTCTTAGACATACCAGAATCGAAATCAGAATGTGCTTTGAGTTTTAGCATGGATTGGCGGATGTTAGTAAAGTTTATCCCTCGCTTCTGGTTCGGGATAAAATACTAATATCCGCCAATCCATGTTAAAACTCCCAACACATTCTGGAATCCATGATGTATTTCTTAAATGAACGAGAAAGAATGAATGGCCGTTTGATAAAGAGTTTGAATAGACCAAAGGGGTAATCATAATCTGTATATCGAAGAAGAACAGACAACACAATGTCCAAAAGAAAACAGTACAAAAGGACAACAATCTACAAAACATACACATAAAACTAACACAAACCCCATTAAAAACGTTTTGAAATCAAAATGAAGTATCCAGTATACCAAAAAAAAAAGATTTAAACCTTTAATATCAACCTTCATTGGTATTTACAGACTTTTCTCACCTCGGTACATGACTAGTAATTGGTTTTAAATTGCTAGGTCAAGTACTACCGAAAAGACATGTGTAGTCGTCACACAATAATAATATTGATAATAACTAACAGCGTTTATTACACGAAAAGAACGGTATTTGATATATTGAGCGAAGTTTACTCCAGAAGCGCCTCGTGTACGCTAAATTTGATATCTACGTTTTATTACTATCACTGGGTCGATATCTCCGCCCAGTAGTCAGTATTTCGGCGCCATGTGCGTGCTAAATTTGATATCTACGTGTTAGTACTATAACTGGGTCGATACCTGCGCTGGTGGACTATTAGTCCCCGATGGTATCACCTGCCCAGTGGTCAGTGTTTCGGCATCGACATGGTTTATTATATATTTCTATTATTGAGATTTACAGTTCCTAAATAACATAATTATCATCTAAATTAAAGGTTCTTCTCCCTTGGGCATAGATGACCGTAGATGATTTTGGCTATCCTGTTTGGGCCTGTTGGTCTTATTGCTCCCAATCACTTTAAAATATTTAGCTTTCCAATATTTTGATATTGAGCGTACCTATTGAAAGTTATTCCAGAAACGTGTCGTGCGCACTAAATTAGATATCTACGTTTGTATTGTATACAACACAAGTTTACGTGTGAGCCTTTCAGATGCTGTACATAGTTCAGTGGAACTTGTGCAATCAGACACCTGAGTTTTCCGACATCCTGTGACATCCAACATAAATTTATGGTTCCAAATTATTTCTATTAACTAAATTAAAACCCTAGTATTCCGACATCCTGTATAATCCGACACATTACCCTGGCCCCTTGATGTGTCGGATTAGACAGATTCCACTGACCTTCTTTTAACATTAAATCAGATTCACAAGTCATTTAACGTTTCACAAACAATTGCTATGCTATTAAATTACTGTATTACCTAACCAGTATTCTCCATAAGGAGAGCCAAAACCAATCTTATAATCCTTCCATATTCTGTTGAAATCTACAGAACCGTTCACCCTCCTCTGTATTACCTATTTGAAAAAACATAATAAAAGCTAACTGTAACTTCAAATATATTTTCGTAAAAAGACTTTGAGATACCAAAGGGGTAATCAGAATCCGTAAATGGAGGAAGGACAAAAACATAATGACCAATTGAAAAAAAATGGAAAAACAAAACATCGAGCAATAAAAACACCACAAAAAAAACCATGTGTGAACTCAGGTGCTCCGGAAGGGTAGATAGTTCCTCCTTCACTCGCGGTACCCGTCATGTCATGTTTCTTAATATTACAAATGGTGGAATACTGGGGTGAAATAATATCGTCAAGTTGTACTGATGGGTCAGGGTATACAATCTACAGATGGGGCTTCACATAGTTGTGCCGGAAGAGTCAAATACACAATTTGCCATCATAACAATAGTTTGAGTGCCTGGTATTTGCATATAACACACCGGCACTGTCGCATAGAGAATATTACTTGTTAGAGGTGGTCGTTATTGGTTCATCGTATATCAGAATGTTCCGACCCTCTTTTTGTCTCCCCTTGTATTTATAGCATTTAAAATCTCCGTAATTAGTCTTATCCCAGTGCCACCTATTATAAACATGTTTGATTGTCTGTAGGTTTGAAGCCCTGCCCGTGTGCCGTTAAACAACAAGAAATCTTTGCTTTCACTTTTAACCAATATATCATGTCCTTATGATTGCCATTAGACTGTATTAATTTAGCTGTCCAATGACGATTAGACTTCAAACGTATCAATTACACTGTAATTGGTTGCCGGTCAATGCTTCTTTAATCTAAGCAGACACTTGTATTGGATTGATAATAAACGCCAAGAATAATATGAACACATTTAAAGTTGGTTTATTACTTTTTGAGAGAGTTAAGACGAGTTTGACGATACGAAAGGGATAATCAGAATCCAAATGACGAAGAAGAACAGACAACACAATGACCAAAAGAAAAAGGACAAAAGGACAAACAACGATCCACAAAACATACATATAAAACTAAAGATCGAGAAACACGAACCCCACTAAAAACCAGGGCGAACTCAGGTGCTCCGGAAGGGTAGGCAGTTCCTGCTCCACTTGTGGCACCGGTCGCGTTAATAATCATATTCGATGAAATATTGATATGCTAATCGATTAGGAAAGTTCTTCAAATAAAGAAAATCATGGCCTTAATCCATTTTAATTATGATCATAGTCATGTCTCTTGTTCCTAATCATACACATTTGTATGTTTATTCGTCGCCAATTTTGGGTGTCCAGTTTTTAGCCTTTGGTTTTTCTGAGTTTTAGAGTCTAATATGTTGCCTGATGGAGGTTATTACAGAAACGTGTTGTGTGCGCTAGATTGGGTATCTAGTTTGTATTACAAATACGGTCATTGTTGTAGACACATGGGTTTGAAATAAAGTGTTTCTTTTTAATTATAATTTTAAAATAATCAATACTTACAGTCCATTTCTTATTCTGTTCCACTATACAGTAAACAAGTACGGGTTCATCACATGCATTGGGATATATTGTATATACTCCGTCATCTGTTGCTGTAATATCTTCACATTCCTTTGGTTCTGCAACAACATTAATAGACAATACCTCTATTATATAATAAACACAGCATCTAATCCGCAAGGACAACACAAATTCAGGGAAACAAAATCTTAAACCGGGACTGTGGGAATAAATAGCTGTGGGCGGAGCAAACATTTAGATTGTTCATTTTTTTACCACAGTCATCTCGAGAGGGAAATATCAATGATACATAGTTACAGAGTTACTTTTGGAGCAAAATATTTGACAGGCATGGTTACTAGTGTTCCTCCCTACGAAACTTTCAGTCTTATTAAAAATATTATTCTTCATCAGTCTAAAAAAATTCAAAAATCACTTCGCAAATTTAAATTTCTGAGGAATGTGACCTTAAGGTCACGTTGGTCATGTGACATACAGTTTCATTAATATGCTGTTCATAACAACGGGGATATTAGATGAAAAGCTCTGCCCACAAATTTTGTCGGCAGGCACTACCACAAATTCCCCTTTAAATTGACTACAAAGTCTAAATATTAGGCAACACACACAATGCTCTGATTTGGTCTAAGAAGAGTTTGAAGATACCAAAGGTGTAATCAGAATCTGTATATCAAAGAAGAACAGACAATACAATGGCCAAAAGATACCAAAGGGGTAATCAGAATCTGTATATCAAAGAAGAACAGACAACACAGTGGCCAAAAGAAAAAGTACACAAGGACAAACAATGATCTACAAAACACTCGACATAAAACTAAAGATCGAGTAACGCAAACCCCACTAAAAACCGGTGGTGACCTCAGGTGCTTCTGAAGTATAAGCAGTTCCTGCTCCACTAGTGGCACCCATCGTGTTAATCTAGATCTAAATGTGTGAAGTGGAATGACTAGTTTATTTTGTCTCGTTCAGAACACCCGTGTTGAGTTGTACACGACATAGATGTTTGTCTGGTACGTCCTGAAACTTGGTGATATTTTCTTGGTATTATTGGTTCCTCCACTGATCAAACGTCGCATCCATAATTTTGAAAGTGGCGTTACATGGCCATTTTCTTAATCAATTTGTGAGGCGGACTTAATTATGATAAAAGTATAAACAGGATGGTCAATTATACCACCCACCAATATCAACAANTGCCCCCTCAGACATAGGTGATCGTAACCTATTTGGGCTATCCTGTGTGAGTCTTTAGTCTTATTGCCCCCTCAGACATAGGTGATCGTAACCTATTTGGGCTATCCTGTGTGAGTCTTTAGTCTTATTGCCCCCTCAGACATAGGTGATCGTAACCTATTTGGGCTATCCTGTGTGAGTCTTTAGTCTTATTGCCCCCTCAGACATAGGTGATCGTAACCTATTTTGGCTATACTGTTTGCTCCCAAATACTTTTAAATATTGAGCGTACCTGATGAAGGTTATTCCAGAAACGTGTCGTGCACACTAAATTTGATATTTACGTTTTATTGTATACAAAACAAGTTTACGTGTGAGACTGTCAGATGCTGTACATAGTACAGTGGAACTTGTGCAATCAGACACCTGAGTTTTCCGACACCCCGTGACATCCAACATAAATTTATGGTTCCAAAGTATTTCTATTAACTAAAATAAAACCTGAGTATTCCCACATCCTGTATGATCCGACACATTTCCCTGGTCCCTTTGTGTGTCGGATTAGACAAATTCCACCGACCTCCTTTTAACATTAAATAAGATTCACAAGTCAGTTAACGTTTCACAAACAATTGTTATGCTATTAAATTACTGTATTACCTAACCAGTATTCTCCATAAGGAGAACCAAAACCCATCTTATAATCCTTCCATATTCTGTTGAAATCTACAGAACCGTTAACCCTCCTCTGTATTACCTATTTGAAAAAAAAAAGAAAAAAAAAGCTAACTGTAATTTCAAATATATTGTTGTAAGAAGACTTTGTGATACCAAAGGGGTAATCAGAATCCGTAAATGGAAGGACAGAAACATAATGACCAAAAGAAAAAATGGGGAAACAAAACATAGAGCAATAAGAACCCCACAAAAAAACATGTGTGAACTCAGGTACCCCGGAAGGGTAGACAGTTCTTGCATTACTAGTAGCACACGTCATATTTCTTAATATAATAAATGATGGAATATCGGGGTGAAATAATATCATCAAGTTGCACAGATGGGTGAGGGTATAAACTCTACAGATGAGGCTTCATATAGTTGTGCCGGAAGAGTCAAATACACAGTTTGCCATCAGGACAACAGTTTGAGTGCCTGGTATTTGTGTATAACACACTGGCATTGTCGCATGGAGAATATTACTTGTTAGAGGTGGTCGTTATTGGTCCATTGTATATCAGAATGTTCCGACCCTCTTGTCTTAATTTTGTTTATCTCCCCTTGTATTTATAACCATTAAAACATCCATAATTAGTCTTATCACAGTGTGACCAAAGGAAAAAATGGGGAAACAAACCATAGAGCAATAAGAACCCCACAAAAAACATGTGTGAACTCAGGTGCCCCGGAAGGGTAGACAGTTCTTGCTTTACTAGTAGCACACGTCATGTTTCTTAATATAATAAATGATGGAATATCGGGGTGAAATAATATTGTCAAGTTTTACTGATGGGTGAGGGTATAAACTCTACAGATGGGGCTTCATATAGTTGTGCTGGAAGAGTCAAATACACAATTTGCCATCATAACAATAGTTTGAGTGCCTGGTATTTGCGTATAACACACTGCCACTGTCGCATAGAGAATATTTATTTTTAGGGGTGGTCGTTATTGGTCCATTGTATATCAGAATGTTCCGACCCTCTTTTCTGTCTCCCCTTTGTATTTATAGCCATTAAAACCTCCATAATTAGTCTTATCACAGTGCCACCTATTATAAACATGCTTGATTGTCTGTAGGCTTGAAGCCCTGCCCATCTGCCGTTAACAACAAACAATCTTTGCTTTCACTTTTAACCAATATAACATGGCCTTATGGTTGCCATTGACAGTATTAATTTAGCTGCCCAATGACGGTTAGACTTCAAACATATCAGAATAGACTATGATTCGTTACACTGTAATTGGTTGACAGTCAATGCTTCTTTAATCTAAACAAAGACACTTGTATTGGATTGATAATAAACACTAAAAATAAGATGAACACATTTCAAGTTGGTTTATTACTTTTTGAAAGAGTTAAATAATCATATTCGACGAAATATTGATCTGCTAATCGAGTAGGAAACGTTCTTATCCTTCAAATAAGGAATTATGGGCTTAATCAATTTTAATTTTGATCATAGTCCTGTCTCTTGATCCTAATCAAATACATTTGTATAATGTTTATTCGTCGCTGATCATGGAAGTCCCGTTTTTACCCTTTTTGTTTTTTTATTCTTAGAGTCATTCAAATTGCTTGGCTGTCTAATATTTTGGCTGTGGTTTGCATGATGGAGGTTATTACAGAAACGTGTTGTTTGCTTTAGATTGGATATCTAGTTTGTATTACAAATACGGTCATTGTTGTAGACACGTGTTTGAAATAAATTGAGTTTTTTTAATTTAGAATTTAAAAATAATCAATACTTACAGTCCATTTCTTATTCTGTTCCATTATACAGTAAACAAGTACGGGTTCATCACATGGATTTGGATATATTGTATATACTCCGTCATCTGTTGCCGTAATATCTTCACATTCCTTTGGTCCTACAACAAAAGTAATAAGCAATAGCTATATCAGGTGATAAACACAGTATCTAATCCACAAGAGCAACACAAATTCAGGGAAACAAAATCTTAAATCGGTGTATCAGACTAGAACTTTCGTCCACCAGATTATCCGCACGGACATAATTGCCTAGGTAGTATCATCCGGGCCGGACGATCCAGCCTAGGCAATCTGTTCCGACACTAGGCAATTTTGTCCGGCCTTTGTTTCATGGAATCAAAAGAGTTCAGATACACAATGAGAATTAATATACGTCATATAATGCATTTCTAAATGTTCGAGGGAAAACTGATGTTCTATGAATTTTGTCAAAATGTGTGTCTCGATGGAGCCTGCAACGGCTTGGATGAAAGGTTCAATCCGACATTTAAACGTGCCTTGGAAAAGCTTGTAAGCGAAAAACAAAATGATTGGGATGTTTACATAAATCATGTACTCTTTGCGTACAGGACGTCGGTAAATGCTTTAACAAAATACACCCCGTTTTACTTAATGTTTGGGAGACAAGCAAAACTACCAATAGAGCTTGATTTTCCATCTTCACTTGAGTCAGAAGTTGAAACAGAATGCCAAATGGATACATATATGGAGACTTTAATTGATATTCGTGACAATGTATTCAATGTTGCCAGCAGAAATATCAAAGCTGCACAAGAAAAGCAAAAGAGGGACAATAGCAGACGAAATTTGGCGGCTGAACATAGTTACGAAGTTGCGGCTAAGGTATTGATGAAGAATCGTAAAAATGACCACATGATGGGAGGTACATTAGAGAAAAACTGGATTGGACCGTCTGAAATTGTTGAAATATTGTCAAAAGAAACGATGAAATTAAAGAACTGCTCAAACGGCAACCTATTGAAGACAGCTACACACGCCAGTAATTTAAAAATATACGTTGAAAACCATGATGTCAATAGAGATATTCCAGTAGATAAAGCTGATGACCAAGATATACCCTCGGGAGGAAACACAGAAAGTGGAAAGAAGTCAGCTGCACCTTCCAAGAAACGCGGACTTCGATTAAGTAGTTGGTATTTTTATAGTTTGGTTTTTATATTCTTAAGCTTAATACTCCCGTCATTCTAGCAAAAATTTCACCCTAAACCAAAAACTAAATTCCACACAGAAGAAACTATCATATTTCTATGTCATGAAATGTACAAGAATTCACCAGAAAAAAAATTCTACGAACAGAATGCAGGTGGAAAAAATACAGCCAAAAGAAAATTAAAGCAACAAAAAGACCAGTCAGTGAATTTAAAAGGAGAGAAATGACAATTGTACAAGTTTGGACTATTGACATTTATTTGGTTCTCATCCTATTTTCATACAATTCTTGTTCTTTTTTTTCAAAATCATATTTTACATGTATATATCCACATGTCTTCTTGAAATGGTGGCAGACAAAAGTGCCATTCAGAAACTGATGAAAGATAGAGAATTGATAACAGAAAATGCAATAGAAATAGTTCCCAGCAAGATGCCAGGGAAAGTCGTCAATATTGACATAAATGAATTAAAACCTACTTGTACAATGATGCTCTGTTGTGTTTGGAGTCAACAAGTAAGTCATCATTTTTGTGAGTTGTGTGAAAAATATTCACGAGTTGGTACATGCATTTTCTGCAGAAAATGGTAGATTAAACCATGAAGCAACGAACTAAAATTATCCTCTTCTTTCAGTATCCACTTTTGATTGATTGAGTGAGTGAGTGATTGTTGCTTAACGCCAATTCATCAATTTTTCGGCTATATCATGGCGCGAGAACAAGTTAATCTTCAATGAGATGATGATGAGGTCCGCTTTGTACTAGACCAACAGGCTGAGTTGTATTTTCATAGTGCTAGCTCACGGCTAGACATGTCGCCCCACTCGGACACATTATCCTGATTTTGATGCAATCAGTCTTTCTCCTTAATGCTGCGTGCTTAGCGGAGAAGCAGCAAATACCAATTTTATAGTCTTTGGTTTGACCTGACCAGGGCTCGAACCCACGATCTACCGCACCCGAGGAGAGCATGCTAACTATTACGCCACCGATGCAGTGCTTTTGATTGATGTTGTACCAGGTGAATAGACTTAAGCTTTATCACAGTATGAGTGTAGCCCTCCTTTGACTTATCTTCGTTATTAATTGCTTATATATATATTTTAGTAAAGATGAAAGTAGATGATGTTGATGGTGCATACAACTGTCCCATCTGTCAACAACCATCGGTAAAGGAAGTCATAGGTTGTGACAGATGCATGGAATGGTTCCATTTCCAATGCTTGGGGATCCAAGAAGAACTGCCCAACGCAAAAACTTGGTGTTGTTGCATTTGCAGGAAATAAAATAAACTTTACAATAATTTTTCGATTCCTTGTGTAAATAAAGTATAAAATACATAGTATTTGTCATAAATTTGCTTTGTATTTTTAGCGTACATTGTGTGATAACAGACCGGACCATACTGCCTTGACCCGAACTATTCCGCCTAGTCTCAAATGTCCGACCGGACGATTCAGCCTAGGCAATATGATCCGGTCGGGCAATCTGGCGGGCCGGACAATATTGCCTGCTACACCGGGACCGTGAGTATAAATAGCTGTGGGCTGAGCAAACATTCAGATTGTTCATTTTTTTTACCACAATTATCTCGAGGAGGAAAAATTTAATGATACATTGTTTCACAACTACGTTTGGAGCAAAATATTTGACAGGTATGGTTATTAGTGTTCCTCTTAATGAAACGTTCAGTCTTATTAAAAATAAGTCAGTCTAAAATCTACAAAAATCACTTCGAAAATTCATATTTCTGAGGAATGTGACCTTAAGGTTGCATTGGTCATGTGACATACAGTTTCATTAATATGCTGTTCACAATTTTGGCGGCAGGCACTAGCGCAAATTCCCCTTTAAATTGACTACAAAGTCTAAATATTAGGCAACACACACAATGCTGTGATCAGGTCTAAGAAGAGTTTGAGATAACAAAGGTGTAATCAGAATCTGTAAATCAAAGATGAACAGACAACAAAATGGCCAAAAGAAAAAGTACAAACAACGATCTACAAAACATACATATAAAACTAAAGATCGAATAACGCAAACCCCACTAAAAACCTGTGGTGACCTCATGTGCTTCGGAAGGATAAGCAGTTCCTGCTCCACTAATGGCACCCATCGTATTAATCTAGATCTAAATGTGTGAAATAGAATGACGAGTTTATCTTGTCTCGTTCAGAACACCCGTGTTGAGGTGTACACGGCATAAATGTCTGTCTGTTACACCCTGAAACTTGGTGATATTTTCTTGGTATTCTTGGTTCCTCAACTGATCAAACTCGCATCCATAATTTTGAAAGTGGCGTTACATGGCCATTTTATTAATCAAGTTGGGAACCGGACTTAATTATGATAAGGTATACCAGAGCTGGTCAATAATACCACCCACCAATATCAACAAAATAAACAATCACCTCTAACCCCAAGTCAATGAACATAAAACAGACGACATTTGAAATCCATGTCCTGTCTTCAGACAGACACACACAAATGGCGGAGTTAAACCGATTAATGAGATCTCAAACCTGTCATCTTGATATTTAGATCTACAATGCTGATTTAGGTTTTTTTTAATTCAAACATAAACAAATGATCAATAACCTGTACAAATTCTCTTCCACTCAAAAGACCACATATCATAATGCATTCAAACTTAAATCATCACCAATAACAATATTCGGGGACCGTCGTTGTCGTGATCCTATGGTAGTTGGATTTACAACTACCCGTGAAATCAGTGTCTATCACCACTAACGTTGTGAGTTCGAATGCCACTCATGGCGCGGTATACTCTATACATTAATATGTGATAGATATATTGTGTCAGTGACTTACGGCAGATCGGTGGTTTCTCTGAGTACTTCGGCTTCCTCCACATATAAAGCAGATTGTCATGATATAACTTACATATTGTTTGAAAATGCCATTAATCACCATAGCTCTAACCCAATAAATATTAAGTATTATGAAGTTACTTGTATCAGAAGGTGTTTATTAATGACTTTTGTGTGCAGAAGAGATTGTCCCTCGTTGAATTGGATCAGGTAATGTAAAGTTAAATTAGGGGTGTTGCAGCCAACAATATTTCCATTATATCGCGGCGGTCAGTTTTATTGTAAGAACCGACCATAGCACTCAGAAAAACCACACAACCTGTTACAAGTCACTAGTATTGAATACATAATGCTAAGGTTGGGAATCTAACTACCATACCATCACAGCCATGAAGACCCCTTGTATTTAGTAGTACATGGTATTTCCTGTTGACCATTTTATCCACTTGCATTTTAAGTATCCGGTAAATGACAAAATGCAAATTTATGAATATTTGGATTATTCAAATATTATTTTCTCAGGCATTTGAAACATCGAGTAAATCTTGACAAGTACATTTGAAATTTAAGCTTCACTGCTGGAAATATGGAGTTTAACTTGGTCATTTCAGCTTTACCGCAAAAATAAGCGAAAATAAACATCCCGCTACAATAACCGGCTACACAGGTATACTATTGATATTGCACCATCCACAGTTAGGATCAAACCCGGTAGCTTCTGAGCCAATCTATATCAACGAACAAACGTTTCATTTACATGTCAGTACCTGTCTACCACTATTGCAATGGCTCCACATATGATCGAATTCGTACATGCTGCACCGACAAAGATAACTAGCAGACAGGAAATAAATTTTTCTATAGAAAATGATTTTGAAACAGTTAATAGTATTTATTTCAGGATAATTTCATAACATTTTTTGAAGGCTTTAATGGGTGGTAGGGTGATTATTGCAATTGTGTACCTATATCATGGCGAAAACAATTCACATTTCTATGAGATGATAAAGATATCCTTTTTATACAAGACCAACAGGCTAAAAAAATTGTACAGGGCTAAGTTAGTGAAACAACAGTCCACGGTTAGTAAACATGTTAACTAGACTATACTCCTACTCCATAATGCTGCTTGCTTAGGGGGGGGGGCACCAAACACCAATCTTATACTCTTTGGTTACACGGTCCCATTTTCGTTGGAATCCACCTTCTACCACACTCCAGACAAGAACGCTAACAATTATACCACTGATGTGGTTGTATATAATATAGTTGTACTTTTATTTGTACTTACTAAAGACACAATGGTCATTATTCCAACAGGAATCTGCTGAGCACTGACAGTTACCATGGATACAAATGAATTCCCCCTCACATTCTGGTGATCTTTCACACTTTGCATTGAAAGGTTTTCCTATTTATATATTTTAATTGTAGATATTAGTTGTAATACTTAAAATGGTATTTCAAATACCGTCTTTTGGTATGCATAGAACGCAGCCTTGTACTTTAAAATGATAATTTGTAGGCGGGAGCGTTTTATGCAAAAGAACAAGTATCAGGCACTTTCTTAAGGTCACGCAGAGAGATTCCGGTAGCATAGCTTCGAGTCCATGACCGCCAATATTCCCCAAGATCGGCGAGTTCATGTTCAAATAACATTAATTGTGTTCATTATATATGTATGATTTAAAATAAAATTGTATAAAAATTGTATTTATTGCTTCTTCGTTGCCTTTTTGAAAGGTTTGTAAATATTATTTACTCTCCATGTTTTTCAATTATCATACTTGTTGTGAATTGGTGTTGTTGTTCGGAACTAACTGTCCATACGAATGCAGAAATAACTGACGAATGTTTACTATCAGACATGTTTGGTACAAAGCAATGCATTTGTAAATTTACAATGCATTATTGAGTGCCGCCCTGAAATTATGAAACTGTTGCTTGTTTGATCGACAGTTCTGTTTGAAGCCACCATATTTGTACAGATGATGCATTGGTCACATGACATCTTTATATTAGGAAAAATAAAAATAAAGGTTTTACGTGTAGAGTGGGTTTATATTTCGTCTGTCATTTAGAGTAATAGTTTCCTTATCATAGTTTTTTAACAATATTTTTTTTTAAATGATTGAAACAATGAATAACGTTGATTTGAGGAGAATTTTATTTCATTTTCGAGTTTTGTTCTACTTTTGGTTAAATGGCTGGATGGCGATTACTGTTTGGCAATTTTTCATCTATATCATGATGAGACCAAGTAATATTTCAATAAGAGGACAGATATTTCCCTTTTGTATAAGAAGTACAATTGTTATAGTACTAGTTCACTGAAACAACAGTCCACAGGTAGACATGTCTCTCCACTCGAACACATTATCATGACTCCATGTCAGCTTGTCCGAGTGCATAGCGGAGAAACAGCAAATACCAATTTCATAGTCTTTGGTTTCACCCGATCGGGGTTAGAACCCACTTTTTACCACACTCCAGACGAGATCTCTAACCATTACACCACTGATGTGGTTGGATATTATATAGTTGTACTTTTATTTGTACTTACTTAAGACGCATTGGTTACCATTCCAAAAGAAATCTGCTGAGCACCGACAGCTACCATGGATACAAATGAGTTTCCCCTCACATTCTGGTGATGTTTCACATGTTCCATTGATGGTTTTTCCTATTCGTATGTTAGAATTATAGTATTAGCTGTAAAAATTAGACTTTACACAAAGCCAATAATAGATATAGTTAAGACATGGTATTTTGAATAATCCTCATCTTTCTGCTGTCAAGAAAAACGAAACTTGTCGACTACAGTGAAATTCAAAGTTTAGCAATAAAGTGTTTGAAGAGTGTAGTTGTGTACTGACAATCTGATAATGGGGCGATTATTTAACTCTCAGAGAGGCGATTTTATTATTTCTTAAACCAACCATCACTGTCAATTTCTAGGTTCATGTTAATGTATGAAGCAGATCTATCTTTGGTATCATTTATTTCAAGATTCGATCACCATGATCATCATACTTGAAATTATTAAGTGAGCAGACATCATCAATACGAAGGAACGTGAAATAAAATTTATATACTTCATAAAACATGTAAAACTTTACAATTAGGTGATGAATTATAATAGTATTATGTGTATAAAAACATAGATATCAAATTATATATGATATATTATATATATACTGAATAATGGGGGACAATAGAATAACGACAGTTTTGAAGGTGGAGATTATGATAATTTAAAGACAATAGGATCAGATCCCTTACCAATGTACAAATAAGTTATGCATAAAACAACAATATTTTCTCATCTTCGTGTGTAACTGAAATAAAATAAGTTTTATCGGTAATTTGGACATTTTTCATTTCATCTCACCGCGTGATATTATCAGTATCAATGAACTGATTCTGATACTGAAAATTATCAGTCAGTATGACATCAAACACATTATGACGTCATCCATAGAAACAATAACGGCCGTACTGAAGGTCTCGATATATATTATGTTAATTTACATCTACAATGTACATTATACAATGCTCCGTCAATTGTGACGACAATGCATCGGTGTGAACAGACCATATATTTACAATTAATCAATAAAAAAAAATTACACATCTATATAAAATGGAAAACTGTTTAGTTGTAGTGGGTTTGGATCTGTGATTTGAACTGATCCAAAGAAGAAGCAGAGACAATATCAAGTGGTAAAGCATTCCAAAGGACAACTGTATGAGGGAAGAAGTTGAATTTAAAGTAGTCAGTGGATGTGCTGAAGGGTTTGTATGGAAGACTATTTAAAAACTTACTGGGAGAACACATATGTCCGTTCCAATAATCTTCTCGTGCACATTGACATTTCCCATGGATACAAAAGAATGTACCCCCACATTGTAGATTGACTTCACACAGACGGCCAATAATGTTGACTAAGCAAAAACAAAAAGAAAACTGAAATAAACGATAGGCTTAAAGCAAAATGAAAATATAAAAATAATGACAAGTGACGAAATATTAATAAAACCAAGTGGCGAAATATTAATAAAAGCCAAGTGGCGAAATATTAATAAAAGACAATTGGTGAAATATTAATAAAAGACAAGTGACGAAATATTAATAAAAAGACAAGTTACGACATACTAATAAAAGACAAATGGTGAAATATTAATAAAAGACAAGTTACGAAATATTAATAAAAAGACAAGTTACGAAATATTAATAAAAGACAGGTGACGAAATATTAATAAAAAGACAAGTGAAGGAATATTAATAAAAGACAAGTGGTGAAATATTAATAAAAGACAAGTGACGAAATATTAATAAAAAGACAAGTTACGACATACTAATAAAAGACAAGTGGTGAAATATTAATAAAAGACAAGTTACGAAATATTAATAAAAACACAAGTGACGACATACTTATAAAAGACAAGTGGTGAAATATTAATAAAAGACAAGTTACGAAATATTAATAAACAGACAAGTGACGAAATATTAATAATAGACAAGTGACGAAATATTAATAAAAAGACAAGTGAGGAAATATTAATAAAAGACAAGTGGTGAAATATTAATAAAAGACAAGCGACGAAATATTAATAAAAGACAAGTTACGAAATATTAATAAAAAGACCAGTGATGACATATTAATAAAAAGATAAGTGACGCAATATTAATAAAAGACAAGTTCTGAATTATTAATAAAAGACAAGTGACGAAATATTAATAAAAAGACAAACTACGAAATATTAATAAAAGACAAGTGACAAAATATTAATGAAAGACAAGTGACGAAATATTAATAAAAGACAAATGACGAAATATTAATAAAAAGATAAGTGACGAAATACTAATAAAAGACAAGTGGCGAAATATGAGTAATAAGCAAGTGCCGAAGTGACGAAATATTAATTAAAAGCAACTGACAAAATATTACTAAAACAAATTGAACTTTCTTCAACAGACACTCATTTTAGGATATGAGTTATGATCATTATTGGAAATTTTAATTTTACTGATTTTAGGATATGAGTTATGATCATTATTGAAGATTTTAATTTGA
>MJUT01039358.1:56578-72056 GCA_002080005.1 Gigantidas platifrons
CAACTTAGCATGTGCACTGTGCTGACTGTCGTTACAATAGAAACAAAACAAACTGAACAGTAACTAAACAGTATCAGAAGACAAATCTGTTTCCGAGAAAATACATGTGTTCCACATAAAATGTGGCTTATTGTTTTCAACTTGTTATTTTTCAGAGAACTAATATTGTCATCAATCGCTTGGGTAGATATTTGGAAATGTAGTCTTAAAGTATCTCCGATGTTAGAACACATTGCCAAAGAAAAATACGTCAATTCACAATTTCTGTCTTTATGAAAATGAAGTCTGCATGATCTCTTGTCTCAAGTTTTAGAATTAATATAACAAAGATGGGCCACTTACGTCCTTCAAAATAATTTATGACTTTTGAGAAACGATAAGCATATTTCAAGATGATCCACTTCAAAACAAGTTCAGTATACTTTCCAAAAGGAATTACATTTGATTCTTTCGTCACTTGTGTTACATTTATTCATCGCGGAAATTAATTTTCAGTGAAATGCCAGTAACCAGAATTGGTTAATTTACATATCATCAGAATCCTAATAAATGCACAGTCAACACCTTGTTTGGGTTTGAATCATTCAGACAATCTGCTTGTTATAAATACTGACAACAACCCCATGTGAATATAAAATACTGCTTGATAGTAATATTCACGTACATTGGACGGAAAAAATATAAAAAGCGATAAAAGTCGACATTACAAGGGGATGGTGTCCTGTGACAAAGGTGAAACCAGAAATACAAGTTCTATTGATAACAAAGGACCGTCCGGCAATACAGATCAAGGTAAAATCTCGTGATTTCATGTAATTAAGTTGGAAATGTGAGGTAAAGCACAAATTATACAACTAATTACTCTTTGTAAGGTCAAAAGCAGGAAATGTGGATCCGAGGTGACCTGACCTGACAGAGGGCAACGGCCGACGTCAAGTCTGGTCACTCAGAGTCACAAATCAATGGTTCTCATTTCTTGCTATTTACCTCGTAATGATACCGGTTTATTGGAGAACAGTGATACTAAATTTAACGTCTTTTTTGAAAGGACGCGGACTGAACCCATGATCTTTGATAATCAAGCCAAGCAAGATCTGAATGTCTGTTCTTATATGTACATGTTTCACTAAATTAAATGTTTCTGCTGTTCTTTGTGTGTGTGTTTGTGCCTTTTTGTATGTTTTGGCCTTCAATGAATTAAGATAGTATTCAAAATTCAACAAGAAAAAAATAACATGCCTTTTGTAATTCAAGCGATGAATGCTGGCATTTCGTTTTTGGATGGAGTCAATATATCTAGGTCATATCTATCACATAATCAATAAGGATTCTATCACAGGTCATATTGTCAAAATAATCAGATGTCACGTGATCCAAAAAAGCCAATAGGAAACGCATATTAAGTAATACATATGGGGTATAATAATAAGTATTGTGGAATCATAATATACTGATGAGAATACCTTAGACATTCAATACAGTGTTCTGATTGTCACTAAAAATACAAAAATTATACACACACGTCTCGCATGTTAGCTTCGTGTTGTAATGTCCGTTGCGATTCACTTTGTGCATTAAAAATATGTTTGGTTATTCTTTTCTCTCAATTGATTGTAAGAGTTTCATAGTTTCATGTTTTATCTGTTATTCGTATTCAGCTAAGTATCATGGTGTCGACCACAATTTCCATATACCACGACAGATGGCACTAGTGCTGCAGGAACTGCATACTCTTCCAGCTCACCTGAGTTTTTGCAGGGTTCGTGTTGCTCAATCTTTTGGTTTTGATTTTGTTGACCATTGTTGTTGTGTTATGTGTTTTTTCACTAAGCAATTGTATTGTCTAGTGTTTACCGAATTTACAACTTTTGGGACTGTCCAGCTAACATACTGAAGTGGTGATGGCCATAGTAAAAAAAAAATATATATTATAGAGTAACCCTTCTAGATCCTCATTCCCGTTCTATGTTTAGGGATCGGTTATATCATTATTGGTTGTTGCTATATGTAAATAATTTGTATTATAATTGTGTAAATAGGGAGAGTTATCCTTATAATTGGGATGTTGTTCAACATGTATTTTCCTTTGAACTCTCACCGTGTCGTCACTTCCCCCCCTTTTTTCATGCTCTCATTTACTGTACACACTGTTATCGGTGATAATAATAAGTTATTACCTTATCCGTTATGTTTGTTGGTACATCACAGTAGTTTTTATGTTATTTCCCCACACATTAAACAAGTCCTATTTACGTTTTCATCATCCGACACACTTTGCCGTAGTACAGTGTTGGACACCATTGTTGTCATATTTACACGCAATGCATCATGGGAATCATTGCAAGTGTCCAGACGTAAATGACGTCATGAGAGTGTCTTAACGTCACGTTATTTGTATGTTAAGAGAGTGTCGTGTCGTGTCGTATGGGTATAAATTCCGAAGTGAAGAACACTCGGGTTCAGTCTTGTCTTTGCTGGGCGCCATTTTCAAATACTTATCCAGAGTCTCAAACTAGTATATCGACACACAGTATTAGGAGTCCGATAGCACTACCTTAAATTTGAAGTTTAGCATAGTGTCGTATTTTATTGGACACACACTGCAGTTTATCCATATAGAAAGTCAATAGAAGTCGGCATTTACATACAATTTTGACACTTTTCTTACATCATAGGAGCGACACACACCGTGTCGTAGACTTTATTACCGAAAATAGTATTCTATTTATCCGGATACATTTCCATATAGCAGTTTAAACATATGCTAAGAAGAATATTGTCTGTACGACAATCACCTCTTTGGTATCGGAATCACCAACCTGTGGACTATTTGTCAGTAGAAAACAGAAGTTATATCGTGTCATTGTCAAGACACCATAATAATACCTGTATTTTAATTGTATTCACCGTGTCGCCGTCAAGACACGATATATATAATCACATATTAATATTCTATTCACCGTGTCGCCGTCAAGACACTATATATATAATAACATATTAATTGCGTTCACCGTGTCGCCGTCAAGACACTATATATATAATCACATATTAATATTGTATCCACCGTGTCGCCGTCAAGACACTATATATATAATCATATATTAATTGCGTTCACCGTGTCGCCGTGAGGACACTATAACCGTGTCGCCAATAAAGACATTTATCTACACAAGGCAATATCTGTGGTTTACAAATAAGTTAACATGTATTGTATATTGATACATTTGATGAACTGTATATTAGTTATCTAACTGGTGAACTATCTGAACCTAGATAAACTACACTTTTACGACCGAAACCACGACACGCTGTACATGTCGACACACTCATATTTTCGCACTTATTGAATATAGTTTGAATACATAGTTAAGAGTATATTTGATATATGTGATAGGTATATATATATATATATATATGGAACGGGACCCTTTTTGTACCCTACATCTATTTTATTGATAAAACGTCAAGCTCCTGTGGTATGTCAATAGATTAACACCAGATTCCATTTTTTCCCGTGGTCTGCAACTATGTACAACTTCGTCTGCTTTGGGTTCCATTTGAAAAGAATTACCCAAGATGCAATTCGGATGATGTGATAATGGGCCATATCAAAATAATTGAATTTGATTTGAATATTTCAATCTGATTGGCTAATCAGCCTGGAGAAAATTTTGGTTATATTCGATAACCTGGGTTGGTATTGTGACGTCACCAACGTGTTCATCCATCAACGACAAATTCAAATAGTCACATGAAATAATCGTAATTAAAATCGAGGAATCATTAAATTTTGTTGTAAAAATTAAATTATAAGGAATATTTGAAATTGGTGAACAGGTTNTACTTGCATAACCTGGTTTGGGTCACTATTTCATTGTCTCGTAGTTCATAGATACTGTGCTTACTTACTTATGATGCAGTCATTTCCGTTCCAAATATGTTGTTCACAGCATTGACATTCCCCGGCAAGACACACAAGCTTTCCAATACATTCCTTGGTTTCAAAGCACGTGGAATTCATCGTTTTTCCTAAAAAAAATTAATTCGTTTATCTTAAATTAAATTATAAGGAATATTTGAATTTGGTGAACAGGTTATAATTGCATAACCTGGTTTGGGTCAGTTTACGCTTTCCATAAACCGCTTTGCGGTTTACTAAGCCTAATCTGACCCAAACCCAATATCGTATAATCTGTTCACCAATTTCAAATATTCCTTAAATAGATAACAATATCCCGGTTTGACCGGATAAATGGATTAAAAAAAATGCATACGACATAAATCATATTACCCAATAATATATGAGAAATACTGAGCGCCTTTTGAGAATAAAGAAAAATTACCCACTGATACAAGAAATACTGAGTGCCTTTTCAGAATAAAGAAAAATTACTCAACAATATATGAGAAATACTGAACGCCTTTTGAAAATAAAGGAACATTACCCACCAATATGAGAAATACTGAGCAGTTTTTGAGAATATAAAAGAATGACTCAACAATATGAGAAATACTGAGCGCCTTTTGACAATAAAGATAAAATAACCAGCATATGAGATATACTCATGAGCGCCTTTTGAGAATAAAAGAAAATTACCCACCAATATGAGAAATACTGAGCACTGTTTGAGAATATAAAAGAATTACTCAACAATATATGAGAAATACTGAGTGCCTTTTGAGAATAAAGATAAAATAACCAGCATATGAGATATACTCATTAGCGCCTTTTGAGAATATAGAAAAATTACCCAACAATATATGAGAAATACTGAACGCCTTTTGAGAATAAAGAAACATTACCAACCGATATGAGAAATACTGAGCGCCTTTTGAGAATAAAGAAAAATTACCCACCGATAACTTTAATACAGTTCATTTTTTTTACCATACTGCAGAATGTATTTTCAAATTTATAAACTTATGAAATAAAAATTATTTGCTACCTTTTACTCGTTTATAAATAAAAATACAATATCTGTATACACATACAGTATACAGTAAAAGGAATAAGTGATCACAGATATTTACATAAATCTAGTTACATTCACTGGAAACTATGCACTATTGGATATGTATGGCGACTGACATTATTTTGTTCGTAAACAATCACATAAAGACTCTCTGTCTAATTCGACTGTGTACTAAATTGTCATCAAATGTCATTAAAAAACATTTTTATATATAATATCAATTTATGAGCTAAATTCACACTTAAAAGTAAAAAAATAAATAGATAGCATTTCAAATGCATATTTCAAGCAAACTATTATAAAGTTACGATTATTCACGTCAAGATGTCAATAGATTAATTAACTCGAATAATTCAGCGCCCTCTATCGGCCGATATCCTCCAGTGGGCTTGAAGGCAGCCAATGATAAATATCTGTCATCCCCTCTGATTTAGAGGGGACCAATCAAATTGCTTCTCTGTTTTGAGAATGCGCAGATGCGTCTTCCGTTGTAAACAAACCTGGTGAAAAAATGGAGATCAACACGGCGTCAATTGAAGCAAAATACGGTTTCCATTTTAAAGAAAAACAGTTATCTGCAATTAAATCAATCGTAGAGGAAAATGACACATTCGTTGTATTACCAACAGAATATGGGAAATCGAAAATATACATGCGCTTGCCAGAAATATTTGAACTTGTTTTACGCGCCTTATTTTGATTGATTTCGTACCCATAGTTCATAGCTTTGGAGTACTTCCGGTTGACGGAAAAAAATCGATGAATGCACGTGGTCTGCAACTACAAGTTCGTCTGCTTCGGGTTCCATTTGAAAAGAATTATCCAAGATGCAATTCGGATGACGTAATAATCTTTTTGACTAATCTTTGTTATTGCATATATAAGTATTAAAACCCTTTTGGGTATAGCAACACAAACATAAGCTAACATTAAACAGATATACATGTATATACAAATACAACTACCACCGTTTGATAGAAACAATATTATGTTTTATATGTTCTGACCAACGTGAACCTCATATTCGCGCCTCTAATGATCGCTTTATAAAGTTACAAAAACTGGGCAAAGTTTCTTTATCAGGATTAAGAATAATTTTTAACTTTTCAAGGGAATCTAGTTGATTAAAGTGAGGATATTGTGTTTTTATAAAATCAATAAAGGCAGGTCTAATATTATCAGTAACTTTACAATCAAAGAAAAAGTGGAATTCTTCATCTAATGTCTTACAAAATTTACAATGTCTTTGATTTCGTGGAATATTTTTGCAACGGCCTAGTTCTATTTCTAAGTTATGATCACTTAAACGAAATTTTGTCAACAATTGACGATTTTAGAAATTTCCTTTTTAAATTAAAAAAAATAATGGACCATATCAAAATAAATAACAATATTACGGTTTCACCGGATAAATGGATTTATGCACAAGACATCAATCCTATTACCCAACAATATATGAGAAATACTGAGCGCCTTTTGAGAATAACGAAAAATCACCCACCGATATGAGAATACTGAGCGCCTTTTGAGAATAAAGAAAATTTATCCACTGATATGAGAAATACTGAGCGCTTTTTGAGAATAACGAAAAATTATCCACCGATATGAGATATATTGAGATTTGACATTGAGCGTACATGATGAACGTTATTCCAGACCCACGTCGTGTGTACTAAGCTAGACGTCTACGGTTTGTTTTCACTATTTCATTGTCTCGTAGTTCATAGATACTGTGCTTACTTACTTATGATGCAGTCATTTCCGTTCCAAATATGTTGTTCACAGCATTGACATTCCCCGGCAAGACACAAAAGCTTTCCAATACATTCCTTGGTTTCAAAGCACGTGGAATTCATCGTTTTTCCTAAAAAAAATAATTCGTTTATCTTAATTATTAATAATATAACATTTTTTTTCAAAATAAATAAATAAACCGCATCGGTGGCGTAATGGTTAGCGTGCTCGCATCGAGTGCGGTAGATCGTGGGTTCGAGTCCCGGTCGGCACGATATGCGCGTCAAACCAACAACTATGAAATTGGTATGGGTTGGTTTTCCGCTAAGCACGCAGCATTAAGAAACTAGAGACTCAGTGGACTGAGCCTGTGTCACTCACCTTTTATTGTGCTTTGAGGAAACTTAATACAGAACCTTCCATAGGAGCTTCTCACCAAATTTTGGTTCATTTGGCTAAGCAGTTACAGAGAAGTAGATTTTTAGGAATCGACCAACCAGAAACAAGATTTGCCTATGGCAGCCATGTTTGTTAACGTTATAGAGCACATTCCATTTATGTTTCCTACCAAGTTACGGTTCATTTGGTTAAGCAGTTTCAGAGTGGAAGATTTTTCGAAATCTACCAATCATAAACAAGCATTGTCTATGGAAGCCATGCTTGTCTACGGATCAAAACAAAATTAGCAATCCCTATGGCCCTTCCATAGATGCGTCATATCAAGTTTTGGTTCATTTGGCAAAGCGGTTTCAGAGGAGAAGATTTTTAGAAATCGACCAATCATCCATGTTTTCAACGGATCGGTACGAAATGAGCAATCATCATAGATGACCTTCCATAGAAGCTTTCTACCATGTTTCGGTTCATTTGGCAAAACTGTTTCAGAGGAGAAGAATTGTATAAATCAACCAATCAGAAACAAGAATCGTCTGTGACAGCCATGTTTGTTAATGGATCGGGAGGAAATGAGCAATCTTTATAGAGGACTGTCCATAGATGATACCTACCAAGCTTCAGTTCAATTGGTTCTGCGGTTTCAGAGGAGAAGATTTTTTAGAAATCAACCAATCAGAAACAAGAATTGTCTATGGCGGCCATGTTTGTTGACGAATCGGGATGAAATGAGCAATCTTTACAGAGGACCTTCCATAGATGCTTCCTATCCAGTTTCGGTTTATTTGGCAAAGCCTTTTCAGAGGAGAAGATTTATGAAATCGGCCAATCAGAAAAAAGAATTGTCTGTGGCAGCCATGTTTGTTAATGGATCGGGACGAAATTCCCAAACTTTATAGAGGAACTTATATAGATGCTTCCTACTAATTTTCGGTTCATTTGGCAAAACGGTTTCAGAGGAGAAGAATTTTAAAAATCAGCCAATCAGAAACAAGAGTCGCCTGTGACGGCCATGTTTGTTAACAATTCTGGACGAAATGAGCAATATTTACAGAGGACCTTCCATAGATGCATTCTATCAAGTTTCGGTTCATTTGGCAAAGCGCTTTCAGAGGAAAAGAATTTTAAATATCAGCCAATCAGAACCAAGAATCGCCTGTGGCGGCCATATTTGTTTTTAGATCGGGACGAAATGAGCAAAATTTATAGAAGACTTTCTATAGATGCTTCCTACCAAGTTTCTGTTCATTTGACAAAACGGTTTCAGAGAAGAAGAATTTTAAAAATCAGCCAATCAGAAACAGGAATCGCCTATGGCGGTCATGTTTGTCAATAGATCGGTACGAAATGAGCAAACTTAATAGAGGATCTTCCATAGATGCTTTCTACCACGTTTCGGTTCATTTGGCAAAGCGGTTTCAGAGAAGAAGATTTTTGGAAATCGACCAATCAGAAACAAGAATTGCCTATGGCAGCCATGTTTGTCAATGGATCGGGAGAAAATGAGCAGTCGTGATAGAGGACTGTCCATAGATGATACCTACCAAGCTTCAGTTCTATTGGCTCAGCGGTTTCAGAGGAGAAGGTTTTTTAAAAATCAACCAATCAGAAACCATAATTGTCTATAGCGGCCATGTTTGTTGACAGATCGGGACGAAATGAGCAATCGCTACAGAGGACCTTCCATGAATGCTTCCTGTCAAGTTTCGGTTCATTTGGCAAAGCGCTTTCAGATGAGAAGAAATTTAAATATCAGCCAATCATAACCAAGAATCGCCTGGGGCGGCCATATTTGTTTTTAGATCGGGACGAAATTAGCAAACTTCATAGAAGGCCTTCTATAGATGCTTCCTACCAAGTTTCGGTTCATTTGACAAAACGGTTTCAGAGAAGAAGAATTTTTAAAATCAGCCAATCAGAAACAAAAATCGCCTGTGGCAGCCATGTTGGTCAATAGATCGGGACGAAATGAGCAAACTTTATAGAGGACTTTATATAGATGCTTCCTACCATGTTTCGCTTCATTTGACAAAACGGTTTCAGAGGAGAAGAATTTTAAAAATAAGCTAATCAGAAACAAGAATCGCCTGTGGCGGCCATGTTTGTTAACGAATCGGGACGAAATAGGCAATCTTTACAGAGAACCTTCCATAGATGCTTCCTATCAAGTTTCGGTTCATTTTGGCAAAGCGCTTTCAGAGGAGAAGAATTGTATCAATCAACCAATCAGAAACAAGAATCGCCTGTGACAGCCATGTTTGTTAAATGATCGGGAGGAAATGAGCAATCTTTATAGAGGACTGTCCATAGATGATACCTACCAAGCTTCAGTTCAATTGGTTCAGCGGTTTCAGAGGAGAAGATTTTTTAGAAATCAACCAATCAGAAACAAGAATTGTCTATAGCGGCCATGTTTGTTGACAAATCGGGACGAAATGAGCAATCGCTACAGAGGACCTTCCATGAATGCTTCCTGTCAAGTTTCGGTTCATTTGGCAAAGCACTTTCAGAGGAGAAGAATTTTAAATATCAGCCAATCATAACCAAGAATCGCCTGGGGCGGCCATATTTGTTTTTAGATCGGGACGAAATTAGTAAACTTTATAGAAGGCCTTCTATAGATGCATTCTATCAAGTTTCGGTTCATTTGGCAAAGCGCTTTCAGAGGAAAAGAATTTTAAATATCAGCCAATCAGAACCAAGAATCGCCTGTGGCGGCCATCTTTCTTTTTAGATCGGGACGAAATGAGCAAAATTTATAGAAGACTTTCTATAGATGCTACCTACCAAGTTTCTGTTCATTTGAAAAAACGGTTTCAGAGAAGAAGAATTTTAAAAATCAGCCAATCAGAAACAGGAATCGCCTATGGCGGTCATGTTTGTCAATAGATCAGTACGAAATGAGCAAACTTAATAGAGGACCTTCCATAGAAGCTTTCTACCACGTTTCGGTTCATTTGGCAAAGCGGTTTCAGAGAAAAAGATATTTAGAAATCGACCAATCAGAAACAAGAATTGCCTGTGGCAGCCATGTTTGTCAATGGATCGGGAGGAAATGAGCAGTCGTGATAGAGGACTGTCCATAGATGATACCTACCAAGCTTCAGTTCTATTGGCTCAGCGGTTTCAGAGGAGAAGGTTTTTTAAAAATCAACCAATCAGAAACCAGAATTGTCTATAGCGGCCATGTTTGTTGACAAATCGGGACGAAATGAGCAATCGCTACAGAGGACCTTCCATGAATGCTTCCTGTCAAGTTTCGGTTCATTTGGCAAAGCACTTTCAGAGGAGAAGAATTTTAAATATCAGCCATTCATAACCAAGAATCGCCTGGGGCGGTCATATTTGTTTTTAGATCGGGACGAAATTAGCAAACTTTATAGAAGGCCTTCTATAGATGCTTCCTACCAAGTTTCGGTTCATTTGACAAAACGGTTTCAGAGAAGAATAATTTTTAAAATCAGCCAATCAGAAACAAGAATCGCCTGTGGCAGCCATGTTTGTCAATAGATCGGTACGAAATGAGCAAACTTAATAGAGGATCTTCCATAGATGCTTTCTACCACGTTTCGGTTCATTTGGCAAAGCGGTTTCAGAGAAGAAAATTTTTGGAAATCGACCAATCAGAAACAAGAATTGCCTGTGGCAGCCATGTTTGTTAATGGATCGGGAGGAAATGAGCAATCTTTATAGAGGACTGCCCATATATGATACATACCAAGTTTCAGTTCAATTGGCTCAGCGGTTTCAGAGGAGAAGATTTTTTAGAAATCAACCAATCAGAAACAATAATTGTCTATAGCGGCCATGTTTGTCAATAAATCGGTACGAAATGAGCAAACTTAATGGAGGACCTTCCATAGATGCTTCCTATCAAGTTTCGGATCATTTGGCAAAGCGTTTTCAGAGGAGAAAATTTGTAAAAACGGCCAATCAGAAAAAAGAATTGTCTGTGGCAGCCATGTTTGTTAATGGATCGGGACGAAATGAGCAAACTTTATAGAGGACTTTATATAGATGCTTCCTACCACGTTTCGGTTCATTTGACAAAACGGTTTCAGAGGAGAAGAATTTTAAAAATAAGCTAATCAGAAAAAAAAGAATTGTCTGTGACAGCCATGTTTTTAATGGATCGGGACGAAATGAGCAAACTTTATAGAGGATTTTATATAGATGCTTCCTACCACGTTTCGGTTCATTTGACAAAACGGTTTCAGAGGAGAAGAATTTTAAAAATCAGCCAATCAGAAACAAGAATCGCCTGTGGCGGCCATGTTTGTTAACGAATCGGGCCGAAATAGGCAATCTTTACAGAGAACCTTCCATAGATGCTTCCTATCAAGTTTCGGTTCATTTTGGCAAAGCGCTTTCAGAGGAGAAGATTTTTAAAAATCGACCAATCAGAAAAAAGAATTGCCTGTGGCAGCCATGCTTGTTAATGGATCGGGACGAAATGCGCAAACTTTATAGAGGACTGTCCATAGATGATACCTGCCAAGCTTCAGTTCTATTTTCAGAGGAGAAGATTAAAATGTGAAAAGTTAACGGACGACAGACGACGACGACGGACGCCAAGTGATGGCAAAAGCTCACATTGCCTTTTGCAAAGTGAGCTAAAAATGGAAAAGACTAGTTGGCTCGGCATCAGAATAATGTGTCCGAGTTGAGCGACAGGTCTACCCGCGGACAGTTGTTTCAGTGAGCTAGCACAATACAAATCCAACTCGGCGTGTTGGTTTAGTACAAAGCGGAATTCATTATCATCTCATTGAAAATTAACTTGTTCTCGCCATGATATAGCTGAAAAATTACTGAATTGGCGTTATACAACAATCACTCACTCAAAAACATAAATTAGGATTATGCGTGTGTTCAGGGCATCCAAGAAAAATTTTGAGAGCCTGAACAAGACTGCTTTGGCGCCTCGGAGACAGACTGACAGTCCAGTGGGAACGCCTGTGAAAGAAGATAATTAATTCTTTGCAGAATTTTATGAATTTAACCTTGAAAACAAATTGATTTGATAGTGGATCTCATCTATCAAAATTTACTTCAGTAAAGAGAACATTCACTGTTTTAAAGTACAATTCGGACAATAATAATCTCTACTTAATGAACAACCAACTCAAAAAAATGTCTTTTAGCTTTAACTTGAAAACTTAATTAAAAAGGGAAGATAATGTAACATTTAACGAAAAGAGTATGATTAAAGGTTAAGATAGTGGTACAGAAAAGGGAGCACTTCTGGGGGAAATTTACATATAAATGTCGCAAAAAGGGCAATTTGGAAACAAAGAATTAAAATAAAATACCAGATTATATTATGTCAAACAGCGAGATTACTCGAATATTTAAAGCTAAACTGAAAGAAAATCTCATTCTCAGACAAAAATACTATCATAATACTTCACCTAATATTGATAATGAAATAAATTCTATTGTAACATAAATACGCATTTTTCCTTTGATGTTTTTATGCAGTAATCAACTTAAAAATAGTGAACTTTTACAAACCATGGTCTAACATGAAGATCTTGATGTTATTCCATGATTTTGACGTCATAGGATCTCTTATTCCATGATTTTGACGTCATAGGTATTATATATACCATGGATCTTACGAATTAACTTATTTAAACCAACGAATTCGAAGGATGAGTTGGTTTAAATAAGTTCATGAGTAAGATCCATGGTATATATGGTTTGTAACAGAAATTACATGATTGCCAGATCTATGACGTCCAAATCATGGAATAACAGATCTTATTTCTTATGAAGCAAGAATCTTGCAAGCTGATTGGTTAGTTACCCGGGTGTAAATAGCACCCCACCCCAGTTAACCATTTACACCCGGGATTAAATAAAAAAGTAATTTTGAACTACCCACAGCAATAGTATGATATGAAATGATACATTTACATAAAATTTGATGATTATAAACAATAATATGTGTAATATATGTAAAATCGAAAACAAAATAGCATTTTTCTCAATGCGCTGTTTTTGGGGGGGTTTTTGGGGTTTTTTTTTTTGTTTTTTTTTTTTTTTGCGTAGACAGTAAAAGGGAAATAACTTTATTTATTTACGTCTGCTAACCAGAGGGAAGTAAATTTATTTATTTACGTCTGCTAACTTTATTTATTTACGTCTGCTAACCACGCAAAGGGAAAATGGCGACGAAAAGATTTGCTTCCCATACAGAAGCAGAAATTAAAAAAAAAAATACTTCTTCTTCTTCTTTGTCTAAATACTTCTTCTTCTTTCAATCGCCTTTTTTCGTCTTCTCTAAGTACTTCAACTTATTTCCAAAAGCACCCAAACCGAAATGATTCATATACAACGCTTAAATACAACATTACTTGTTTCCGAAGATATGACGTTATAATACAATACATTTTCGCGTACTTTTTTTCGCGTACTTTTTCACACAAAAAAAAAAATCAATTTCGTTATCTTGGTGTAATCAAAAGAAGTAAAGGAAAGCTTCATTAGAAATAAATTCGTTATCTTGGTGTAATCAGGGGTGTACGGAATTTTACACCGGTGTTGAAAATGCATACACCCGCGCCTCAGGGTGTATGCATTTTCAACACCGGTGTAAAATTCCGTACACCCCTGATTACACCAAGATAACTAATAATATGACGTCAAAATCATGGAATAACAGATCCTATGACGTCAAAATCATGGAATAACATCAAGATCTTCATGTTAGACCATGGTTTCTAAAAGTTCACTATTTTTAAGTTGATTACTGCATAAACACATCAAAGGAAAAATGCGTATTTATGTTACAAGATCTGTTATTCCATGATTTTGACGTCATAGATCTGTCAATCATGGATTCGATGGTTTAAATAAGTTAAATCGTAAGATCCATGGTATATATAATACTTATTCTAGAAATTGAATTAAATAACGTACTTATTACTTAAAACCTTTCAACAGACTGCAATATATTCCATTCATTGTAGAATGTAAAATCACCGACGCACGATTTTTTTCATGGTCGTTCGATCTCTTTTTGCATAACGTTATACAGGTTGCATTGTTGATTTATTGTTGTGAATAAAATAAATGTGGGACAAAATCTAATTTATTGGGAAATTACGAACTTTGAATTATTATTATTATTATTATTATTATTATTATAAAATATAGCTCTACTGTACTGTCCATGTTAGCTGGTATCTTAAATACAAGTGTTGGCGTTTAATTTATAAATTATTTAAGTTGTGAAAGTCGAATTAGAACATAACTACACGAGTTATCGTTAGTAACATTATTCTATAATTAAATATAGGGGGCGTCGTGGTCGTGATCGTAACTACCCATGCAATCAGTACCTATCACCACTAAAGTTGTGAGTTCGAATCCTGCTCAGGTCAGTTGTACTCGATACAACATTATGTGATAAAGTTTGATAGTGACTTACGTCAGGTCGGTGGTGTGCGTGTGTGTGTGTGTGCGAGTCTGTGTGTGCGTCCTCAAACTTTTGTTATGTATGCGCAGCTTTCACAATATACATGATATACCAAGATGCACGTCTACTGCATACATGAAAATGTATCGATATAATACCTTTATCTTGTGAAAGGTTTCACTCGATTTGTCGATTCCTATTTAATAGGTAGATCGTCGGATCTATCCCCCATTCTGTTCAAACCAAGACTATGAATATGCATTTCTCAACATACAATATGCAAATATACACATATATGTTAGAGCAGTGGCTGGTTTGGATCCTAATCGGGATCAGGAGTTACGAGGCCCGCCTCCTTTTTAGCCAACTATAAACTGGTAAAAAAAACGTGTTTTAACAGAATTTTCCAATTATTTTTTTTTTGTAATTTTCGAATTACGACCCGGTATCTTTTGATATTTCATAAAACAAATTGTTTTGAAATCTGATTTTCTTTCTTTAAGAAAACAAACCCCCTTATGGAAATGTCTGTATCATCTCTAATATTATTAGTTAAAAAAGAGAGTTGGTGGCCTTAACTATCATTTAAATATTAGATAGAGGGCCTCAGAGAAGATTAGTTAATAACTATCTATAAAAAAAGAATTTATTATTATTCTTATTTTAATTTTTTTTACAAACGTTGATTTACAATTTACTCTATGGTCTGTACCGTTATAACAAATGTTGACTTACCATTTACTCCATGATCTGTACCGTTATAACAAATGTTGACTTACCATTTACTCCATGATCAGTACCGTTATAACAAATGTTGACTTACCATTTACTCCATGATCAGTACCGTTATAACAAATGTTGACTTACCATTTACTCCATGATCAGTACCGTTATAACAAATGTTGATTTACAACTTACCCCATGATCAGTACCGTTATAACAAATGTTGATTAAC
>MJUT01039374.1:9706-20200 GCA_002080005.1 Gigantidas platifrons
TAGCGGGAAAAGATTTCTTTTTAAATTAAATTAAATACTTGCTCATTCGAAGCTCAAACGTGTTGCAGTTTGGTTATAGAACTATCCTAAGAGACACCACGCTCCAAGTATCTGGATGTAATTAGTATTGGAGAGAGACATTTGGGTCCGCATACCACACAGACAGCGTTGACTCATTCTTTTGCAACCGAAAAACATTCTAGTCAAAACCTTCCATAGCTAACCCAACCTCTCTCATAACTAACCCAAAACTCAATTTTTAAAACAGTTTTGCCAAATTCAAATCTTTAAAACTGGAATGCTATCTGTAATTGTAAAAACGAATACGGTTTGATGATAGAATTAAAATTCATATCTTTTTCTCCGTTAAATTCAAATCCTAGAACATAAATATGGGGCTTTTCGTCTTATTAAGCGTCTTAGGAACAAAAACAAAATAAGAAGAAAAAAAGAAGTAACAACCAAAGGGCCTAAGCAGGACTGTCAACATTTATTTGTAGATTTGTTATGTATGTATCCCTACAGCAATGACCTATAATAAGCAGAAGCTACTTATTCGGCTATTAGTCACTTATTTACAGTCACTTACTGATCTTTGAACTCGTCGTGCTTATGTCGTTTTAATTTCTGTGATCCTTTGGTTAACAGCGATATTATATACGTTCTTTGCTCATTGTTTTGATTTTTGCCATCGGGGATTGATATAGCGAACTCGTCGGGTTGGAATCCCATTGTTCAGCATCATCCCACCCCATGTATATATCTGTCTCGTGTCAGTGCATACATTTCTGTATTCAACAGTTTGATATTTGTCAACGGAATAGAACGTGTTGTTGTGGTTGATTATTGTGTAGTTCATTACTGTTTAACTGTATATTCTCAATATTATATGGCTTCGTTTGTTTTAATTTCTAGGTATGACAACAGTGGTCCACGATCCATGTCCGTCTACTATTGTGGATAGTGTATGTAAGTACATCTCTATCCTTTGCCGTCGACCCTTTACTCCAGCATTTTCTCAAATTACGATACTCTGTGTTTGTTGATTAATTCTTCTGAGTTGGATTTTAATAGACTTGGAAACCAACTTATATGTAATTTAAACACACATCTACCATAATTACATGCGGATGGACTATCCACTACTACATATTAGACCATCTTGAAATAGAATGAAGCAATGCTTTAATTATGATAATAGTATATTCATTCGTATATCTAAGTTTCTCCTCTAAACTCCTTGAAAATTATCAGTGAACAATACCATATTTCAATGAACATGATTATTTATTTATCTAACTTTCTTTTTAGATAAATATAGAATAACGTTAAACTGTATTAAGGAGAGTTTGAAGAAACCAAATGGGTAATCAAATCTGTAAATGGAAGACGAACAAATATACAACAGACACCAAAGTCATTTTTCAAGCTAGAAGGTGACCAGAATTGGATGTGTCATATTGTTTTGATTATTTTATTGTTCGTACTGTCACCATCTATTTTCATCATGCTTGCTTCATCTAACAAAATTAACATCTGGACCAGAAGTTGTTACATTACTACAATTATTAACAGTTTCTACACAGGAGTCAGTATTTGTTCTGGCCCAGAAGTTGTTACATTACTACAATTATTAACAGTTTCTACACAGGAGTCAGTATTTGTTCCACAGGGACAACAAAGTCACAAACTATTATAAAAAAAAAGCTTTTATTTTTACTTTGGGGGGAGGGGGGTCAATTTTACTTATTTTGTACAATACTCAGAGGTTATTAAATAGCGACATAAGAAAGAGTGCTTCATCTATTTCGTCGATCATCAAATGTTCAAATATGGATGTAAATTAAACTGATGGGACTAATGCTGTTGTTGATAAATGTTGTTGTCAATTTACATTAAGTAAAACAAATCAATGTTAAAGATGAAATATTATTGTGAATACATAGAGATTAATAATGACCTTTACCAGATATGCGCGGGTATCCTCCCGAGACGCAGCCGCGGGCTTATATTGGCCGAGGGATGATATGGAAAAGGTCATGTATTAATTTTTTATCATATACCTCCGAAAGATTGTTTTATGAAGTAAATAAACAAAATGAAATAATTAAATGAATTTATATTGAAGTTTAATTGTGTATTCAACAGATACATTTTCAGGACATTATTGTCTCTACCCCATAAATATTAATGACAACATTTTCTATGAAGGCATCTTAAAACATAGAAAAAAATGCATGTGATTCCTTAGTGTCGTTTTTTATTTCCCGTGATTCGTGACGAGGCCATTGCCCTTGAATCGTTTTCATTCAAAATTATTTACGTTCTCTGTGATATAATCATCGATCATCTAACGTTTCTATAATGTGGTTTTCTTGACGACAATGGTCCTGTCTCAACTCGGTTTCTCAATAGTACAGGTATCCTTACTTCCATATTTGTCACCTCCATCGATTCTTGTTGACACGATTAGTAGGGATGTAGCAAGTTTCAACAATTCTCTCACCCATTTTTGTGTGTCAGTTAATGTTTGTTAGTAGACGACACCGGAAATACAGGTAGTAGCTTGCACGAGACGCATGATTATGGATTTTTTGCACGAGACGCCTATATGAGTGACAAACCTGGGTGTATATTATGGCTAGTTTACTTGCGGTTGTTAGACATATGCAAAAACTATCATATTAAGTATATAATAAATGGCAGTAAATGTTCATAATAAAGTAATATACTGATTTGAGCTATATTTCGATATCAAATAAATACGGATTCCTTGCCAGACAATTGATGCAATAGTTATATCAATACATTATATTATTTACTTCATAACAGTGGCTGATATGTGTAAGTCAAGTTCTGCAATAGAAGAAACAAGTTCTGGAATTCACAAAGTAGACAGTGTTGTATTACATATAATGACCCAACAAGATGACTGCATATGTCGGGTAATGATAGACAATCAAAAAGATACAGTAGTTGTAGGAATCAGAAAATATGCTGGTCTTACAGCATCAGCACCAGAGGAAGCTGAATGTGGACTTGCAGTTGATGTAAATCATATACCTAATATGTCAACAGGAATTGTAATAGCTCCTATTGAATGTCTTGTGAACGGTACACTTCGTCGTACACCACTGTTTCAAAAGAGTTATCTGCAATTTAGATCTAGAATAATACATGGAACCTTCAATAGAGGATATTGTATGCGCATAATACGAGGTAGCATGACTTACAACATACATTATAGCTTAAATAATTATATTTTAGATATGTTCATATTAATAATTAAGATTTTGTGAAATGACCAATACTCATTACAATAACTTTTGATTTTCCTGTCATATACCATTAGTAATACCTCACATACATATACATGTTTATCAAACAGTTAAAAAGCAGCTATACTGGAGTATACCCGATAAAATATCATAGAAATACATCGATTTTACCTGATGTATATGATTTGTAGATATTTGTTTGTCCTTTTTCTAGCTTTTTGCATCTTCAAACTCTTCATAAAAACAAATTAAGGTGGAATATGAAACAATCCATAGAGATATTCTATAATAATTACATAATCGTTTTCGAACAATGAACTTTGTGGGGTTTATTTTGCAAGTGCATCAGAATATTTATTTATCAAAGCTCCAATCATAAATTACATCTGTATATCTTTATAGGTACAAACCAATACTAAATGCAAGAAGAACAAATGAGAATGTAAACAATTCCAATCATCAAGTAGAATATAACAGACATTATTGTGATTTGACAAATAATGGACCGAATGTTCCAGGACAGGACTATGATATTATTGATAGTAATTATAATACCATTGATGTTGATAGATCTCATCCCTCTAACAACGTAGTATGCATGGAAGGAGAATATATTAGTGTTGAACCTGATGGACATTTGACGACTAACATTAATTGAGGACAAAAACAAAAATTATCCAGAAAATATATGCCTTTGCTATTTTAATTATACTTTGATTTCTCGAAAAAAATATTTTGACTAAAACTAAAACTAGCTATGACAATTGGAACAGTCACTTGAGAGAAAGATAGAGAGAGAGAGTAATTAAATAATTTTACTTAGACACACCATATATATTTTTGAAACAAATAATGTTACAGATGATTTTGACTTTAACCTGGCTAAAAGTTCGCACAACCAAAATATCTGGTCAGTAGGAAGAGATTTAAAATTCTGTCAGACTACCAAGTTCAAGTTCTTCCTAGCAGACCATATCTCATTCAGAAAAAAATATGGTTATTTCTTAAGTTTGAATGCTAAATGGGGTTCGTGTTGTTCACTTTCCCCTATTATGTTCTTAGGTCCGTGTTTTTATTTCCGCTGCGTTTTCCATACGAAATCATGTTCGGTTCGTCTTTATCCGCAATTGCTCATTGGACAGCTCGTGTCTTTAGCTGTATTTGCTCACGCATATTAGTGTCAACACGACCTGACTGTATAAGTAGCAATGCGAGTGTTTTACAAGATGCAGAAACCGCTTACCCTTCGTTATCACTTGGGTTCAATCTGGTTTTTATTTGGGCATATGGATTGTCCATTCGTGATTGCATCGTCGTGTTTCCCTAACTTTTATATTAACACCTCACCAGACCATTTTTGGAAAATAAACAACCCATATGTTCTGTCTACTTTTCGGCTTAGATGAAGATCACAAATAATTTGTCAAAGACGTTGATATTTAATTAAGTGCACACGACACCTTTCTGACATAACCTTAATCAATTACGCTCCAAATAAAAAGAACCGGAAAGCGAAATAATATATAAATAAAGTCACCGGAAGCAACAACAAAAAAAAAACAAACAAACAAAGGATATAAACAGTATATCCAGAATCAGCTATAACTACATATACATTAGTTACAATAATAGCATCTTTATGTAGGAACTGTCTATTTTAATAATAACTATATCTAATAAGCCGGGTGCGGCTAAAACGAATCAGAGTTTACAACAATACAGAACAGACATTTCAAAACACAAACAACGTTAAAAAAATATATAATGCGTATTGGGCAATCTAGATGATAATTTGAAAATAATAAAGCTAACAATATACAAAGAATGATGGTTAGTTAAATAATAAACTTACATATTGAGAATACTAGTCTAAAGAAAATTATTATCTATGCGCTGGTATGATACCATTGATTATAGGTTTATTATATTTTTCTATAATTTAATTAAGCTCTTCTTTTAGTGGAACTATTTTAGTTTGTTTTGTTTTAGTTTTATGTAATTGACATCTAACTAGAGCATGATTCGTACATGTAGTTTTGTCATTCTTTCTTAAAACGAGTTATTTACACTGCGAGAACAAATCTATCATGCATTTCTTATTTCAAATAAAAAATAATAGAGGTGTTGTTCCTGTTATTTTACCGGCAATGATTTTATCCATTTACACTAAATGCTATTGCCTGTCTTAAAACACGTACAGAACAAAGCTGTAATTGGGGGATGTGGTCAACATAACATATTGTTTCTGCCTCATGGTATTTATTGTACAATAGAAGTATATAAATATTTGGTATGTCTTATTTCACAAATATATAGAGAAATGTTGAAGATACTAAAGGGCGAACCAGCGGCCGTAAAATCTTTAGTTTTCTGTGTAGTGCTTCCTAGGTCACTGTTTGTCATTGTAGTGTCCGTCCTTCCATTTACGGGTTTTGACTACCCCTTTGGTGTCTTCAAACTGTTCTTTTAGAGAGACAGACAACACAACGACCAAAAGAAAAAAAAGGGGACAAGAAGACGAAAATGGCCGACAAAACAATAAACAGAACACAAGGACTTGAACAATAAATCTTTTGTATTCCTATTTGTATTAACGATAACAACATTCTGATTAATGTATATCGATTTGTAAGTAACTACTACTGTATCAGATCGCAATAATACATTTTACGTGCCAGGAGAGGGATAAAATGAAAGACAAAGAATATCACACTGTCGGAATAGTTCCAAAACCCAATAGAAAAATCGCACAAAGACAATCGATACACCAAGCACACAGCTTTGCTAATTGAATCTTCAAATCCTGATATAATCATTGGGACGGAAACATGGTTAAATCCAGAAATTTATGATTCCGAAGTTATTCCACCATCATATACCTTTTATAGAAATGATAGGGCAGATGGATATGGGGGAGTATTACTTGCTGTTAAATCCAACATTACAAGCAGTGAATATAGCAAAAGTAAGAACATTGAATTTATAGCAGCTAAAATCCAACTATCAAAGCAAAAGCCACTAATAATAAGCAGGTATTATAGACCACCAAATAAAACATATACATTAACAAAACTGTTGAGGAATTTTCCTCATTATGTAATAACAACAAAAGTGCCACTGTTTGCATTGGAGGCGACTTCAATCTGAGTGACATAGATTGGCCAAGTGAACATATTACTGGCACTCAGTACAACAAATCATTAAGTAAAAAATACCTTGATCTATTTAGGGACACATCCCTCGAGCAGGTGGTTAATATTCCTACCAAAAATACTAGAACATTGGATCTGTTCTTAACAAATAAACCATCACTAGTCAACAAGTGCAAACCACTACCAGGGCTGTCTGATCATGACATTGTTTTGACAGATAACAACATTGGATGTAAGCGTAACAAGCAAATAAAACGAAACATCTATCTATGGAAAAAGCTAACATTGATGAGTTGAAATCAGATGCCATCCAACTAAGAAATAAAATCACATGTGACACCAATACAAGCAGTAAGAATAATACAGACATAGAAGAAATATGGAATCAATTAAAACAAGGCATTTTCACAATTCAAGATAAACATGTCCCTCAGAAACAAACAAGCTCAAAATTCACCAATCCCTGGGCAAATACAAACATAAGAAAACTTCCAAACAAGAAACGTAAGGCATACAACAAGGCCAAGAAAGGTAATAACTTGGCAAAGATACAAAAAGATAAAAGCTTTCACCCAGACAACCAGACACAACAACTATCTTAGAGACATAATACATGTAGGACCAAATTTCTAGGACAATTCTAAACAGTTTTATGGTTATATAAAAAGCAAGAAACAATAATCAACTGGGGTGGCAGCACTAAGAGATCAGCAGGGTTACCTACACAGTGATTCCGAAGCAAAAGCTCATCTTCTGAACATGCAATTTAAATCAGTGTCCACAAAAGAAAACCTGGAAAACATACCAAACAAGGGCAGATCACCATATCCAAATATGCCTAAAATACAGGTCACAGAACAAGGTGTACATAAACTGCTTAAAAACATCAAACCACATAAAGCCACAGGCTCAGATAAAATTCAAGGTAGATTTTTAAAAGAACTGACACTTGAGATAACATCAGCAATCACATATATTTTCAACAAATCACTAGAACTTGAAAGAGTGCCAAAAGACTGGCTTGATGCACACATTATACCAGTTTTCAAAAAGGGCGACAAAAATACACCATCAAATTACCGGACAGTTTCACTCACCTGTATCCTCTGTAAAATTTTTGAACATATTATACAATCAAGCATCATGAAACATCTTGACACTCATAAATTTCTCACAGATTCACAACAAGGTTTCAGAGCTAAACGATCTTGTGAGACTCAATTTATTTTAACTTTGGAAGATATTCTAAAAACTACATCAAAAGAAAAACAAATAGATATTGCAATACTTGATTTCAGTAAAGCTTTTGATAAAGTTCCACACCAAAGGCTCAACAACAATTTTTTTTTTTGCATCCGTTACAACACCTTAATTGGATCAGCTCATTTCTTCACAACCATACACAACTAGTTCTTTTGGACAACGTAAAATCATCAACTGCATCCGTAGATTCAGGCGTGCCTCAAGGAACAGTCCTTGGGCCATTACTTTTTCTCTTCTACATAAATGACTTACCTGAAAATTTAAAAGCCAATGTAAAATTGTTTGCTGATGATTGCCTCCTACATAAAGAAATTAACAACATCTCTGACGGACAAGATTTGCAAAATGATCTAAAAGCACTCGAGTCTTGAGTAAATGAATAGCAAATGTCCTTTAACGCAGACAAATGTTTCATCATCACTGCAGGAACAAAAACATAAAAATCAATTATGAATACAAAATACATAACCAAGATTTAGAAAACAGTAAATACACTCAGCAAAGACCTCTCTTAGAAACCGCACATAAATAACATCACTAAAAAATCGAATAAAACATTGTGTTTCCTCAGAAGGAATTTATATAGCTGTACACACAAAGTGAAAAAAAGTATTTACAACACTGGTAAGACCATCACTAGAATATGCGTCATCATGCTGGGATCCACACATTAAAGAACATATAAAAGAATTAGAAAAGGTACAAAGGAGGGGCGCTCGTTTTGTCTTCAACAACTACAAATCGAGAGAGCCAGGATGTGCTACCAACATGCTCAACACACTCCAGTGGGAACCACTGGCACACAGAAGAGCTAAGGCTAGAGTCACCATGTTATATAAGATCAGAAAAAATCCTGTAGATATTGCACCAGAGAAATGTCTTACAGGTGGTGACTATAGAACCAGGGGGAACACAAATACAAAATTATAAGTGCAAAGAACAACATCTAAAAATTTTCCTTTTCCCTAGAATCATCATAACCTGGAACTACCTACCAGTAACTGTAGCCCTAGCTCCTGACCTAGATAGCTTTAGGGTAGGATTGGAGGGAGTTCAGTTCCCACCACATTGTATGTAAAGACACCTACACCTCAGAAATGTATATATGTTATAATATTCTTCATTTACTTTATTAATTTTCGTTATACATCTTTAAAGTCTCCACGCCAAAGCAATTGCACTCGATGTTTCGAGCTCTGCTTTGTATCCGGAAGAAGAAGATATATTTGACCGCTCGATTTTCTAGCTTGAAACAGGGATTGTAATAACATGTGTAGGCGTGAAGCTAGTTGTATGGGTCCAAACCTCCCCGCGTAGTGAAATAATGATGTCATGCAAGTTGTGTCACATATTGGTAAAATGCAAATCCTCACAAATAACCAGGCGAAGAAAGTTGTTATAAAGAACGTTCTAATCTTGAATATTAGACATACTATATTTAATCTTCGTGACACAGAATTTGCCATATGCATGGTTGTAGCTATGTTAAAGAGATCCGAACGCTTCATTCATCATTAAAATATTAGATGGTATACAAGGCTATCGTAAGACATAGCAAAGTGGATCCACTCAGGATTCAATTTTCTATTAAAGAAAATATTGTAGCCATCTTGGACTAAAACGTGGTCGCAACTGGTACCCGGTTAACAGTCGACCTTCCGAGCAAAGGGTTTTGGAGAAGACTTGCGTGTGGTAAGCTTCTTGTGAGATAGTTGTGAACCCCGCAGTCAACTTGCAAAAATTGTGATCGTGACTGGTACCATTTTACCAGTAACCGGGTTGAGTAAAGGGAAGGGCGGCATATTTAACAACGTGGCCGGCCGGGAAGTTTTAAAAACTTGGGAAATAATTATAAATAACATCATTTATTACAAAACCAACACCGAAAAACAACGATTGGTTAAAATGAATAAATGAAATAAAAATAAACAAGAGAGTGGTCAGTGTAAAAATTTGGCCACTCAAAAACATTGTTTTCATTCATATACCTAGAAAAAACAACAACAATCAGGTTTAAAAAATTGTCATTATCGACAAATAACAAAACCCCAAACAAGGTAGAAATGGCGAAAATAAGAATCAATGAATGTTCATATGATGAGATGTTGTCCCTCCCAGACCCAGGGCTAAGATTAAGATCGTGTAGAAGGTTCTGGATTGTGAGGGAGGAGAAGGGAAACCTGAAACCCATCGATGTGGAATACCTTTTAGGGATAACAAGCATGCAAAATCTTGCAGGTCTGTTAGATTTTAGTCCGTGCAGAGTAAGAAACAGGGAAAGAAGAGGAAAGACTTATGTTTACAGGGAGGAGACTCTGGATATGGGAACAGGAAGGCACGTTTTTGGGGGCACCTTGCTGCTCCTCAGGGCTCCGGTCATGCCAACCTGTTATCCAAATACCGGAGTCATCATACAGAAAATACTTGGAAGGAGACTAGTGTCGATGGAAAGTATAGGGAAGCCAATGATGGGGAGTACTGGGGTGCACTGCTGGTGTACGCCAGGGGAATAAGGGGTCTAGGGATTATGGGGAGTGTAATATACCGGAGATTGAAACATCTGATTCTCGAATATCCCAAGAAGAAAGAGAAGGGAGATTAATGTCAAAGCAGAGGTTGAAGTTCATGTGGGGAGAGGAAGTCGGGACCAGAGACACTCAAGAGACATGGGCATGGGACAGGAAAGTGGGAACCCCAGAGATTACAAGGGACACAGTAATCTAATGAACAGAGAAACAGGCGTGGAAGTGGGGAGTATGGAATTCAAATTGAAGGGAGAAATAGAGGAACAGAAGTGGAAA
>MJUT01039374.1:20210-32155 GCA_002080005.1 Gigantidas platifrons
ATAGTAATCCTGTAACTTCCATGGCTTGTGGCCATCACAACTCCTTGTACAACTATCGGTAAGTAGCGCCAAAATACTACATGTTCATGAGTTCATACTTTTTCGCGGGGCGCTTTTGTGTTCTTTAGAAGAGAGGGACGAGGGTGATCAGAGAGGTTCTGAGAGCCATCGTTGGGTTCCATCTGAGTTTTCTGGAGGAATACTGAGCTGGGGTATCGTTAACGCTCAGGGACACTGAGGTTAGCGATTTTTAAAGGTTTTGTGGAGGTATCCACGGAAATTCCGTTTGTAAAACGGGGGAAGGGGAAGATTGGTCTGCTGGGAAACTCCTTGTGGGATAGGTGTACACCCCGTAGCCATCTTGGACTAAAACGTGGTCGCAACTGGTACCCGGTTAATAGTCGACCTGCCGAGCAAAAGGATTTGTGTGGTAAGCTTCTTGTGAGATAGTTGTGAACCCCGCAGTCAACTTGCAAAAATTGTGATCGTGACTGGTACCATTTTACCAGTAACCGGGTTGAGTAAAGGGAAGGGCGGCATATTTAACAACGTGGCCGGCCGGGAAGTTTTAAAAACTTGGGAAATAATTATAAATAACATCATTTATTACAAAACCAACACCGAAAAACAACGATTGGTTAAAATGAATAAATGAAATAAAAATAAACAAGAGAGTGGTCAGTGTAAAAATTTGGCCACTCAAAAACATTGTTTTCATTCATATACCTAGAAAAAACAACAACAATCAGGTTTAAAAAATTGTCATTATCGACAAATAACAAAACCCCAAACAAGGTAGAAATGGCGAAAATAAGAATCAATGAATGTTCATATGATGAGATGTTGTCCCTCCCAGACCCAGGGCTAAGATTAAGATCGTGTAGAAGGTTCTGGATTGTGAGGGAGGAGAAGGGAAACCTGAAACCCATCGATGTGGAATACCTTTTAGGGATAACAAGCATGCAAAATCTTGCAGGTCTGTTAGATTTTAGTCCGTGCAGAGTAAGAAACAGGGAAAGAAGAGGAAAGACTTATGTTTACAGGGAGGAGACTCTGGATATGGGAACAGGAAGGCACGTTTTTGGGGGCACCTTGCTGCTCCTCAGGGCTCCGGTCATGCCAACCTGTTATCCAAATACCGGAGTCATCATACAGAAAATACTTGGAAGGAGACTAGTGTCGATGGAAAGTATAGGGAAGCCAATGATGGGGAGTACTGGGGTGCACTGCTGGTGTACGCCAGGGGAATAAGGGGTCTAGGGATTATGGGGAGTGTAATATACCGGAGATTGAAACATCTGATTCTCGAATATCCCAAGAAGAAAGAGAAGGGAGATTAATGTCAAAGCAGAGGTTGAAGTTCATGTGGGGAGAGGAAGTCGGGACCAGAGACACTCAAGAGACATGGGCATGGGACAGGAAAGTGGGAACCCCAGAGATTACAAGGGACACAGTAATCTAATGAACAGAGAAACAGGCGTGGAAGTGGGGAGTATGGAATTCAAATTGAAGGGAGAAATAGAGGAACAGAAGTGGAAAATTGGGACCAGTTTCAGAGAGCAGAGATCAGGGGAGTGAAGTCAGAGTTAAAGGGGCTTATTTCAGACTCAGTCAAAGCTTTGTTGATTATGAATAATGAATTTAAGAACACCCCTGATAGAGTGTCAAAGACCACCACTCAAAAAAGAGGGGTAATACAGGCAGGTAACAGCTATGAGAAGGAGGCAATCCCTAAGTTAACAAATGGTCATTCAAGTTCAGTGGTAACCGAAGTGAAGGATGGAGGTTCCCTCCTAATAAGAAAGATGGAAGGAAGCACCCGGAGGAGTAGTTCTTTGGAGCGGAACAGCGAGTCCTCCAGAAATGGGGAAGGTTCACACTCCGAGATGGGAAGGGAAAATAGTATGATAGGTAGGGCCAAAACTTACGGGAACAGCTTCACGGAGGAGGGACAGAAAGAGAAAATGGAGGGGTCTGGCACTTTCAGCACGGAAGGGGAGCAAGAACCTCTTAAATGGGGGAGTACCCCTCCGGAGGAATGTGTTAACCAACAGAAGGGAGAAACTTACGGCGACAGTTTCACAGGGAAGGGACCAGGAGAGAACATGGAGGGGGTTGTTACACTCACTGCGGTAGGGGACCAGGAACCTCTGGAAAGGGGATGGGACTCTGCGGAAGAGTGTGCTAACCCATCGAAAGGAGAATGTTCAGGCTCGGAAGTGGGAGGAGCATTAATTGGGACATGCATGAGAAAAAATGATAGAGTCAGTTCCATAGAGGAAGGAGAAGGATTGTCCACAAGTGTGACTGCGCACACGGAGAAGGACAGGGGATTTCCTGAGGATGGTCGGACACACTGCCGTGGTAGTATGGGTGTGCCCAGAGGTGGTGAGAGAGGGAGCCAAATTTCTTTTTGTGACAAAAGTTCACTTGGGGGCAAGGAACCCGGAGTTAAGTGTGTCGCGAGGGATGATGTTGGATCGGGCCCCGATAGCGGCTGCAGAGGGGAGGGTGGACTGGAGGTCGGAGACTTGACGCGTTTTGGGGAAGGGTGTCGGGAACCCTTTAGGAGTGACCGGTCCTTTTCACCAGGGTAATAATGTCAGGTGGGGATATGAACCTGGCTGGTGCAAATAAATCCGTAGAGGTACCAGACCCGGAGGACAGTTCCACGATGAAAGAGTCGGTGATCACATTCTCCGGACAACAGAGCAGGGAACCCCTGATGGGAGACTTGTTCTCGTCGCCGGAGAGTGTGGTGTTTGGTGGGGAGAATGCGAGGGACTTCGTTGCTGTCGAGGACATGTGCCGACTTGGGGAGATAGAGGTAAAAGTTCTTTGCAGAGATGTGTATCTTTTTGAGGGAAACTGGATTCGGGAAAATACAGGGTCTAGGGTAAAGAGCACACTAGTTTGAACAGGAATCCAGACTCCCATTATGGTAAACCGGACCCCTTCCCTTGAAAATGAGAAAGTGTACAACAGGTATGCAGGGGACGCGAGTCCTTTGGGTGGTCTGCGCCGGCTGGGGAAAGCAGTAGGGTCACGTGTGGCTGAGGTGGGAAATAGGGCACACCATGGGTCTGCTGATGGGGTTTGTGACACTCTTGTTGAGAGCAGAGACCCGGACCCTTTAGATCTGTCGTGGGACCATGCCCATTCAGAGGGGGAGGAAGTGAAACATGCAGATATGGAGGAGCTCCCAGCAGAAAGTAAATCGACAGGGAACAGTGTGGTTATTGTAGAGAAGGGGGAACGGTGCCAGTCACAGGAGACGCTCCCAGCCGAAAGAGGTTCGACGGGGGCTGAGGTCCCGGTGGTTGGGAGATCTGTGTCTGTCAGTGTTACTGGTGGTGTTGATCAGTCCATCGCTGAGGACGTTGGGATGTCAGGATGCAGACCATCCAAGGTGTGCGGAGGAGACAACTACAAATGGACAGGGTCTTACTGTTGGGACCCAGGGGGTGTCTCAGCAGTGAACGAGCATTATTAAATATTGAATGGGAGCAGGTGGGCTGGGGAAGAGGGTCGACGTGGCTTTGGTATTGCACCTGTTGGTGTAGGGGGTAAACAAGTTAATGGCTGTAGCCAGTCTTCATGCCTTGGGGGAAATGGCCCGTTGGCTCCTCTGGTTGGTCACTTGCTGACCTTTTGACCCGAGGGCTCCTCCGACCTCACGGCGTGTGGCTACTGCTTTGTCATTGGGAGCGGAGGCAGTGTGACACCTCCGGTCAGGATGTTGGAATGGGCTCCGGCCGGGCAGTTGGAGAGTAACATGTGTTGATATGATTTATGCAGAGACCATGTCCAAACAAAAGCATTGGTGGGTGATAACATTCTGTATGATGTAAGGTCGGGAGTAATTATCAAGTATATTATAGAAGCATGAGTCAAGGTGTGTGCTGGACTACTTCTGGGAGCACACAATGGGGAAAATACTGTATTACCAGATCAGGGGTTATCAAAAATACATCTGAACAGCTTTGGTCTTGAGACTTTGTTCAGTAATATCAATGCAAGGGCTGGGGTAAGGTTCAGGAGGGGATTTTAGTTTGGGGACTCACAGTGGAGAAACGCTGAAGGGGGTTCTTGGGCACTAATATTTAATTGTGGCTGGTTAGAATGGCAAAGCAACTGTCTGTGCTTTGTATGTGCCGGGGTACAGCGTCATCTGGTGTGTAGCATACATAATTTACTAGCCCCATGCCTCCTAGAAGCGCAGTCTCAGTGATATCTGAAGCGTTAGGTCTTGTGGAGGCATCATCAGCCTCTTGTGAGCCCTAAGTTGGTCTTTGGATTTATCATTATATCCCGGACAACCACTTGTTTTGGTATTTCTAGTCATGACCATACTCTACTGGTCACAATCTTGTCCTTTCAACCCATCCTAGAGTGACCCTTGGTATCCTGATTAACACTAGTTTTGGAGGATTTCCCAGTTTAGCTGCAGTTCAGGGTCCTTTAAGATAAAACGGGGAGGAGCGTAGTAGATCGTAGAGTGATGTGTGCTGACGAGTACTAGAAATACCCAGAATGCAATAGTTGTACCTTGACGCCATCACCAGACAGACGATAGATAGTAATCCTGTAACTTCCATGGTTTGTGGCCGTTACAACTCCTTGTACAACTATCGGTAAGTAGCGCCAAAATACTACATGTTCATGATTTCATACAGTGTTTATTTTAGATGACAAATTTATATTTGTATGCCCATAAATATTACATTAGCATTAGAGAAAACCGAAGGAGCAATTAGAAATAGACAATCCAGAGACACTGACAACATTAGGCACACAAGAGACAGGATTAACAACATTGCATTACACAGAAAACCACACTACAATCCAGATGATAATTCAAGTGATACGAAAGAGAAAACAGTCCTTGCTCAACTAGCGGTACCCGTCGTGTCACTATTAAACAACACGCACATCATTTGCTGAGAGAATCTTAACAACTGCATGAGGACACAATCAGAAAAAACATAGATAAAGCAAGACCTAGGAATACAATAAAGGGAAACTGGTGAATATCGGACCTAGAGTTGGGGACAGCTTACGTTTGTTTTCGGTTTGGTTTATGGAGTTTAACGCCATTTTCAACAATATTTCGGTTTTTTCACTGCGGTCAGTTTTATTGGTGGAGGAAATCGGAAAAACCTGGGGAAAACCACCGACCAACCGCAAGTCACTGACAAACTTTTTAAGCATGTGAAAACTCAACGGACATACACGTAGTTGTAATTGAAGTATTTACAAAATAATGCATTTTCTTTCTTACTTCTTGTAAATAATAAAAATGTTTATATATTAATCAGTTAAGTCCAGCACTGATATCTACGTTAAAAAATTAGCAACTTAACAATAAAGAATGCATACCACGATTTCGTTATAGGTGTAATACCACTAATTATTTCATTTTACATTTTCTACTAAAATTTTGAGCCTATCTGGCCATTTTATCGTCAGTTTAACCTTTCCAAGACCATATATTTTCTGAAACGTACATGATTCCTCTACGTTGTGTCAAAATTTCAGGGCATGTTTAAAATCTTGCAGTGAAATGCCAGGCTACGACAAACATCTACTCTAAGAATAGCTCGGTCGTCCCCCAGTATTTATAGGTTATGCATCAAATCCTGCATAGAAGTATTGAAATATAACTAAATCTATCAAATTTAGGCTCAAAATAATACCTATATATTTTACTCCAATTATCAATTTTAATTATTCGATTCCATTCAGTAGTTTTCACAATACTACAAAATGAAAGGAACTGTTTTCTTTAAAAGGGACTACTTTCGTATATGTGCTAAGCTCTGATTGGTGAATTAGTGGTTTGACACCTTATATGTCGTTCGTCATCCTTATTAGTAGGAAATGGACAAAGTCATCTAACACCCTTATATTAAAAGTTGTTATTGTGAATACAACACAGAAACGTAGTACCAGTAAATTCTACCAAATCAGGCACCCTCCCTCCAGAGTATAATTACCACATGTAACATGAATGTATTATTTTTCCTTTGATCTTTTTCACGGTTTATATACCAGAATGTAAGCAACAGCTACGAACTATGAAATAATACACGCAGATACGAGATATTACACACTTTACATCTGGGCTGTAGTTTGATTACTTTCAGAGAGCCGTGGAATAAGCAACGACTTAGATGTGATATTGCATGGACTCATGTTACATATCATTTATACCACGAGTTTCCCACTTAATCTGTGGTATATATATTACTTCTACAGGTAATAGGTATACTATTGTATGGGTATTTTTATGCACTAGTGAATAACAGTTAACAAATATTTAACGTGCATTGTGTTTCACCATGTAGTCATTCAAATGTTTAAAGATATTTAATTTGTATATTCTTGCCAACTTATAGTGTGCATTGATTGTTGGTCTTATAAACTTCCGGGTTGACACACGAGACAACATAAAACGTAGAACATGATATTTCTGATATACACGATATTAGTGATTCTTCAACTGTATAAAGGTAAGACGATTTGTTACATAATTACAACTGTCCCCATCATTCGTAAAACATTAATGTCTATTCAGTAGGGGATAAAGCGGATATGCATTTCCATTCGATGGTATCAATGTAAATATGACATTCCATCAACAAAAACTTCCTTGGTAAAGGTCGACAAAATCACAAACCGTTAGTAGCATTACTTACTCTTTTGTTAAGCTTCAAAAACTAAAACATTAAAATACAAACGTAGATACTTAATTTGCTGTGAGCGACCCCCATGTGAGGTACACACTCAAAGGCAAACAATAACAAAGTCACATAACTTATGTCGTTGGTAGCAGGAAAGCCAAACGTCAGCAACCTAAACTGGTAGTGATATTGGTCGTACTTTGAAAAATGCAGAGCAATATTGTTAAAGGGATCATCCTTACACATCCGTATACCTAAATATACACTGACCACATACTATTCTGAAATGATTAGGGAGTAGAATAATATAATTATGATCATTATTGAAGACCCTACAGTGACTGTAAAAGGAAGAACAGATAATGTAACAAACAGCAGTAAAGGCCGTGGTACTCATAGTTTCATTTTTAATAGACAAATGATTTGATTGCTGAACAATACACTGGATAGAGCCTTCAGCTAAAAGTGTCCCTATCGTAGATATATGTTTTGGTCATGTAATATGTCCATGTTTAATTCCTACATTTTCCATTTTCCAACATGTTATCATCTTGTCTGTCATGAAGACTAGTTAATTGATGCTTATCACCAAATAATATTAATGCAAACGTAGATATCACATTCCTGTGCACATGGAGCGTTTCATGAATAACCATCATCAGGTGCGATTGGAATGGCAAATAATTTATAAGAATCTAGAATAATGGCCTAGAATAAACATAACCTACTTGCCTATTAGTCACTTATTTACAGTCTTTTACTGATCTTTGAGCTGGTCGTGCTTATGGCATTTTAGTTTCTGTGAAAGTGGTCTTTTGGGTTAAAGCGACACCATACACGTTATTTGCTCATTATTTTGCTTTCCCGTCTAACACAACGGGTGGGAATCCCATTTATCGGTATCATGCCGCCACATTTCTATGTCTGTCCCTCACACCAGTGCTTAGATTTCGTCTGGTCACTGTCCTTCTTGTTTCTGTATTAAGCAGATTGAGGTTTGTCAACGGAATAGTTCGTGTTGTTGTTAGCTATTTTGTCATTCATTACTGTTTATCTGTATATTCTCAGTATTACTGTATTTTTTTTTTAATCTATAGGTATAGCAACAGTGGTCCAAGATCCCTGCCCGTATTCTTTTAAAAACAGTGACATAGGTAAATACATATCTAACCAACCCTTTCTTTCTTTTTTGTCATTTTGAATACTGAAAACGGAGCATGTAATATGCATGCCTACCCGATAATACAAATTGAAAAGTGAAATATGTTGTAAAAGACTATATAAATGATGAATATGAAGCGGGTTGGTTTTCTAGTAGTTGCTATTAAATTGTTACATGTCAAGGCAAAGTACATTCTAATTTGAATTAGATATTTGTGAGATAGTTTATATGTTTCTTTATCCGGAGATATATCATACACTTACATTTAAAAACAAATTTTATTCGGTCACCTCGGGTTGAGAGGGAAACTTAAATGCAACTTTTTAATTCTTGATTCTTAATTCCTGATTCTACATCCTTAATTCTTAACCCATACATCCTATAAACTTACGTAGGAAACTTTCCATTTAATAAGTTTCTACATAGGAGTCAGCATTTGTTCCACAAGGACACCAAAGTCACAAACTAATATATATATATATATATAAAAAGATTAGAATGAAAAAAAATTCAACAGTCAATCAAACATAGTAGTAGTAATATTATACATTTTTATAGAGTCAATTTAACTTATTTTGTACAATACCTCAACGCTATCATATAGCGACATTAAAAAGAGTGAGGGCCCGGTGGCTCAATGAGTTAGGTAGTTGGATTACCTAATAACTCGTACAAGCATATCACCAATACGGCGTGGGTTCGCGCCCGACTTTGTAACTCACAAAAAGGGTGCACTCGACTCGCAGTAGCAAGTGATAAAGTTTATCAGTTGCTTGCCCTTGGTCGGTGGTTCTCTCCAGGTACTCCGGCTTCTTCCACCACTGAAACTGGTCGCCATGATATAGCTGAAATATTGCTGCACGTGGCGTTAAAATACCAAAAATAAAAAATAAATCAATTAGAAAGAGTGCTTCATCTGTTCAGTGGATCATCAAAAGTTTAAATTTGAATGTGAAATAAATTGAACTATCTAATGCTTCTATTGATAGTTCCTGTTTTCAATTTACAATTACTAAACAAATTAAATGTTAACGATAAAACACTATAGTCAAAACATATGTAAATGTATTTGTACTGATACCAACGATATATCATTATCAAATAAATATGGATAATATGCTAGAATTAATGCAATAGTTATATTAGTTATATCATTATCTGTTTTAATTACATTCTTACAGTGGCTGATATGTGTAAGTCAAGTTCTGCAATAGAGGAAACAAGTGATGGAGGTCCCAGAGTAGACAGTGTTGTATTACGTATAATGACCCAACAAGATGACTGCATATGTCGGGTAACATTGGACAATCAACAAAATCCGGTAGTTGTAGGTTTGAGGAAAGTTGATGGTCTTACATCATCAGCACCAGAGAAAGCTGATTGTGGACTTGAAGTTGACATAAATCATATACCTAATATGTCAACAGGAATTGTAATAGATCCTATTGAATGTCTTGTGAACGGTACACTTCGTTATACACCACTGTTTTAAAAGAGTTATCTGCAATTTAGATCTAGAATAATACATGGAACCTTCAATAGAGGATATTGTATGCGTATATTACGAGGTAGCATGACTTGCAACATACATTAGAACTTAAATAATTATATTTTAGATATGTTCATATTAATAAATAAGATTTTGTGAAATGACCAATACTCATTACAATAACTTTTGATTTTCCTGTCAGTAACCATTAGTGATACCTCGCATACATATACATGCTTATCAAACAGTTAAAGAAAAACAGCCATACTGGAGTATACCCGATAAAATATCATAGAAATACATCGATCATACAATAATACACCACTGGACAAAGTCTTTCATCCAACTGGTTAGTTTTTAAGTGTTGAAGGATCTAAATTAATATGTAGTTTATTAGTAAGAAAGGATGTGAATGTAAATGAACATGATATACTACCCAAAATAGTAGTTAAACACAAATCAAAGTCAAGAAACAGCGCATGTATTACTGTTCTGCGTTATCTATGTAATAAACATTTCTAATACAGCTAATTGACGGATATATATAGAAAGCATTCAAAAAGTTGACTCATTTCTGTTATTGATATACTAGTTATCAACTCCTTTTCTTGTATGTTATTATATTTCAAAATCTGCGTATAACCGAATCTATAAATGGTGTGTTCGATCCTTAGTAAAATCATACCAAAAACTTTAAAATATGCTAAATATGTTGCATTAATGGTAAATACTGTTGGGTTTGGAGTCAGCATTATCTGGGGCTAAATGTGTACTCCATGAGTACTGTTTCAGTGAGCTAGTACTATTTAATCCAACCCAACGTGTTGGAACAGTACATGTTCTTGCCATGATGTAGCTAAGCATTTGTTCGTGTGGCGCTTAACGATAATCGTTCACTTGTAATCTATAGAGTAAGAGTTAGGTGTTAGAGTAGCCCTAGATGTACATCCATCTATCAGTCGATCACAGTCACGATAGCCCAGAAAATAACTCAGTGATATAATTATGGTCAAATGAACATACTGTATACTTTTATAAACAGTAGTAACCCCATGTCGCTCATTCAAAATAAGAAACAGAATATAAATCAATTCCAGTATATTAACTTGTATTTTGTATCCTTATGTAATAACAATATTGTAGATATGAACAGTGATCATTCACAAGTTTTGAGAATTGATTGTGATGCTCCAATGACAACACAACAGACAACAGAATATGATCTAAAGACGGAGACTTCTAGTTATGCTACAAATTCACCAATAACTACCATTACATATCCACAAACGACTGATTCGCTACAATCAACTACAAAGAGAACTAAGGAAGATACTATAGGTAATGATAAGGTAGCATGTAATGTTATAGGTATAAATGTAGTGAACCGTGATGACAATGTTGAATCCGATCACAAATAATCAGGCAAACTGATGCTGCTTTTACCAATGATGAATATTTATTAAAAAAAACTACAGCCAACGACTGATTCGCTACAATTAGAAACAATAGAGCTGATTTAATTTGAATTGATTAATTATGTTTTACGCCACTTGCAGCAATAGTTCAGCTATATCATGGCAACCAGTTTTAGTGGTGGAAGAAGCCGGAGTACCCACAGAGAACCACCGACCATGGGCAAGCAACTGGTAAGCTTTATTTCTTGCGGCTGCGAGTCGACTGCACCTTATTTTGTGATTAACAACGCCGGGCGGGAACTCACGCTGTATTGGTGATAGGCTTGTATGAGTTATTAGTTAATCAGATAACAGATAATAACATAAGTATAAATGTAGTGAATCGTGATGACATTATTACATACAATTTGAAAGCTGACTATAAATATTCATGCAAACTTGCATAAGAAATAAAAAAAGACAATTTATTCTACATATCAAGTGTCAAAAATAGCAATCGTCACTTTTATTTACTAATATATTAACTTATAAAAAAAATTTATAATTAATATTTTCATAAAATGCTTTTCTCCTTTGATGAAAACTTGTCATTTGTGTTTATAAAATTTGCTCTCAAAATTTACTTCATTACCAAAAAGACAAATGTCTACATACTTGACAATAGTATACATATAAGGCATCGTCATGGTCGTAATCGTATGGTAGTTGGATTTACAACTACCTATGCAATCAGTGCCTATCACCACTGATGTTGTCAGTTCGAATCCCGATCAGGCCGAGGTGTACAACATTATTTGATAAAGTTTGTCAGTGACTTCCGACAGGTCGGTGGTTTTCTCCGTGTCCTCCGGTTTCCTCCACCAATATAACTGACCGCCACGTTATAACTGAAATATTGTTGAAAGTGGCGTTAAGCACCATAAAGCCTAAGCCTAAATCCTGTATAAATAAAATGCATTGTATTAAATATTTTACCTATGTACTATTTAAATTAAGTTTAGATAATAATTGTTTCTGTTCTTTCTTTTCTTTTTATTGTTGCAGAAAATGATAAAACAACATGTATTGCACTCGGTGCATTTTCTAGTACAGTTGCTATAATACTTCTGATAACTTTAGTTATAGCGTGCATAAGGTTTGTAAATATATGTTTTTTCTATATAAACAGTGGTCAATATATAATACAACGATTTTGA
>MJUT01039374.1:32183-47599 GCA_002080005.1 Gigantidas platifrons
TGTTCTTTCTTTTCTTTTTGTTGTTGCAGAAAATGATAAAACAACATATATTGCACTCGGTGCATTTTCTAGTACAGTTGCTATAATACTTCTGATAACTTTAGTTATAACGTGCATAAGGTTTGTAAATATATGTTTTTCTATATAAACAGTGGTCAATATATAATACAACGATTTTGATACGGCAATATAACAATGGTCAATATATAATACAACGATTTTGATACAGCAATATAACAGTGGTCAATATATAATACAACGATTTTGATACGGCAATGTTGATGCTTTCTATAGTGGGAATCTCTTCATATATGTATTTAAGTAGTTATCATTTAATTGAACCCATTACTGCACATACATGTAGATGAACACTTACAAAGATTTTATCTGATGTATATGATTTGTAGATAGATGTTTGTCCTTTTCTACCTTTTCGTATCTTCAAACTCTTCATAAAAACAAATTAAGGTGGAATATGAAACAATCCATAGAGATAGTCTATAATAATTACATAATCGTTTTCGAACAATGAACTTCGTGGGGTTTATTTTAATACTTGCATCAGAATATTTATTTATCAAATCTCCAATCATCAATTACATCTTTATATCTTTATAGATACAACGCAATACTAAATGAAAGAAGAACAAATGAGAATGTAAACAATTCCAATCATCAAGTAGAATATAACAGACATTATTGTGATTTGACAAATACTGGACCGAACGTTCCAGGACAAGACTATGATATTATTGATAGTAATTATAATACCATTGATGTTGATAGATCTCACCCCTCTAACAACGTAGTATGCATGGAAGGAGAATATATTAGTGTTGAACCTGATGGACATTTGACGACTAACATTAATTGAGGACAAAAACAAAAATTATCCAGAAAATATATGTCTTTGCTATTTTAATTATACTTTGATTTCTCGAAAAAAATATTTTGACTAAAACTAAAACTAGCTATGACAATGGGAACAGTTACTTGAGAGAAAGAGAGAGTAATTAAATAATTTTACTTAGACACACCATATATATTTTTGAATCAAATAATGTTACAGAAGATTTTGGCTTTTTAACCTGGCTAAAAGTTCGCACAACCAAAATATCTGGTCAGTAGGAAGAGATTTAAAATTCTGCCAGACTACCAAGTTCAAGTTCTTCCTATCTCATTCAGAAAAAAAATATGGTCATTTCTTAAGTTTGAAATCTTTGTATGCTAAATGGGGTTCACTTCCCCTATTATGTTCTTAGGTCCGTGCTTTTATTTCCGCTGTGTTTTCCATACGAAATCATGTTCGGTTCGTCTTTATCCGCAATTGCTCATTGGACAGCTCGTGTCTTTAGCTGTATTTGCTTACGCATATTAGTGTCAACACGACCTGACTGTATAAGTAGCAATGCGAGTGTCCTACAAGATGAAGAAACCGCTTACCCTTCGTTATCACTTGGGTTCAATCTGGTTTTTATTTGGGCATATGGATTGTCCATTCGTGATTGCATCTTCGTGTTTCCCTAACTTTTATATTAAAACCTCACCAGACCAGTTTTGGAAAATAATCCACCCATATGTTCTGTCTACTTTTCGGCTTAGATGAGGATCACAAATAATTTGTCAAAAACGTTGATATTTAATTAAGTGCACACGACACCTTTCTGACATAACCTTAATCAATTACGCTCCAAATAAAAAGAAAAAGAACCGGAAAGCGAAATAATCTATAAATAAAGTCACCGGAAGCAACAACAAAAAAACAAACAAACAAAGGATATAAACAGTATAGCCAGAATCAGCTATAACTACATATACATTAGTTACAATAATAACATCTTTATGTAGGAACTGTCTATTTTAATAATAACTATATCTAATAAGCCAGGTGCGGCTAAAACGAATCAGAGTTTACAACAATACAGAACAGACATTTTAAAACACTAACAATGTTAAAAAAATATATAATGCGTATTGGGCAATCTAGATGATAATTTGAAAATAATAAAGCTAACAATATACAAAGTATGATGGTTAGTTAAATAATATACTTACATATTGAGAATAATAGTCTGTGTACATCTGAAAATTATTATCTATGCGCTGGTATGATACCATTGATTATAGGTTTCTTATATTTTTCTATAATTTAATTAACCTCTTCTTTTAGTGGAAATATTTTAGTTTGTTTTGTTTTAGCTTTATATAATTGACATCTAACTAGAGCATAATTCGTACATGTAGTGTTGTCATTATTTCTTAAAACGAGTTACTTACACTGCGAGAACAAATCTATCATGCATTTCTTATTTCAAATAACAAATAATAGAGGTGTGGTTCCTGTTATTTTACCGGCAATAATTTTACCCATTGACACTAAATTCTATAGCCTGTCTTAAAACACGTACAGAACAAAGCTGTAATTGAGGGATGTGGTCAACATAACATATTTTTCTGCCTCATGGTATTTATTGTACAATAGGAGTATATAAATATTTGGTATGCCTTATTTCATAGAAATGATAGGGCAGATGGATGTGGGGGAGTATTGCTTGTTGTTAAATCTGACATTACGAGCAATGAATATAGCAAAAGTAAGAACATTGAATTTATAGCAGCTAAAATCCAACTATCAAAGCAAAAACCACTAATAATAGGCAGCTATTATAGACCACCAAATAAAAGATATACATTAACAAAACTGTTGAGGAATTTTCCTCATTATGTAATAACAACAAAAGTGCTACTGTTTGGATTGGAGTCGACTTCAATTTGAGTGACATATATTGGCCAAGTGAACATATATTACTGGCACTCAGTACAACAAATCATTAAGTAAAAAATACCTTGATCTATTTAGGGACACATCCCTCGAGCAGGTGCTTAATTTTCCTACCAAAAATACTAGAACATTGGGTCTGTTCTTAACAAATAAACCATCACTAGTCAACAAGTGCAAACCACTACCAGGGTTGTCTGATCATGACATTGTTTTGACATATAACACCATTGGATGTAAGCGTAACAAGCAAATAAAACGAACCATCTATCTATGGAAAAAGCGAACATTGATGAGTTGAAATCAGATACCATCCAACTAAGCAATAAAATCACATGTGATACCAATACAAGCAGTAAGAATAATACAGATATAGAAGAAATATGGAATTAATTAAAACAAGTCATTTCCACAATTCAAGATAAACATGTCCCTCAAAAACAAACAAGCTCAAAATTCACCAATCCCTGGGCAAATACAAACATAAGAAAACTTCAAAACAAGAAACGTAAGGCATATAACAAGGCCAAGAAAGGTAATAACTTGGAAGATTGGCAAAGATACAAAAAGATAAAAGCTTTCACCCAGACAACCAGACAGGCACACAACAACTCTGTTAGAGACATAATAGGACCAAATTTCTAGGACAATTCTAAACAGTTTTATGGCTATATAAAAAGCAAGAAACAAGAATCAGCTGGGTGGCAGCACTAAGCGATTAGCAGGGTTACCTACACAGTGATTCCGAAGCAAAAGCTCATCTTCTGAACATGCAATTTAAATCAGTATACACAAAAGAAAACCTGGAAAACATACCAAACAAGGGCAGATCACCATATCCAAATATGCCTAAAATACAGGTCACAGAGAAAGGTGTACATAAACTGCTTGAAAACATCAAAGCATATAAAGCCACAGGCCCAGATAAAATTCAAGGTATATTTTTAAAAGAACTGGCACTTGAGATAGCATCAGCAATCACATATCTTTTCAACAAATCACTAGAACTTGGAAGAATGCCAAAAGACTGGATTGATGCGCACATTGTACCAGTTTTCAAAAAGGGCGACACAAATACACCATCAAATTACCGGACAGTTTCACTCACCTGTATCCTCTGTAAACTTTTGGAACATATTATGCAATCAAGCATCATGAAACATCTTGACACTCATAAATTTCTCACAGATTCACAACAAGGTTTTAGAGCTAAATGATCTTGTGAGACTCAACTTATTTTAACTTTGGAAGATATTCTAAAAACTACATCAAAAGAAAAACAAATAGATATTGCAATACTTGATTTCAGTAAAGCTTTTGATAAAGTTCCACACCAAAGATTCAACAACAAATTATTTTTTTTTTTGCATCCGTGACAAAACCCTTAATTGGATCAGCTCATTTCTTCATAACCATACACAACTAGTTCTTTTGGACAACGTAAAATCATCAACTGCATCCGTAGATTCAGGCGCGCCTCAATGAACAGTCCTTGGACCATTACTTTTTCTCTTCTACATAAATGACTTACCTGAAAATGTAAAAGTCAATGTAAAATTGTTTGCTGATGATTGCCTCCTACATAAAGAAATTAACAACATCTCTGACGGACAAGATTTGCAAAATGATCTAAAAGCACTCGAGTCTTGGGAAAATGAATGGCAAATGTTCTTTAACGCAGACAAATGTTTCATCATCGCTGCAGGAACAAAAAACACAAAAATCAGTTACGAATACAAAATACATAACCAAGATTAAGAAAACAGTACCACACAGTAAATACACTCAGCAAAGACCTCTCTTGGAAACCGCACATAAATAACATCACTAAAAATCAAATAAAACATTGGGTTTCCTCAGAAGGAATTTATATAGCTGTACACACAAAGTGAAAGAAAAGCATTTACAACACTAGTAAGACCATTACTAGAATATGCGTCATCATGCTGGGATCCACACATTAAAGAACATATAGAAGAATTAGAAAAGGTACAAAGCAGGGGCGCTCGTTTTGTCTTCAACAACTACAAATCAAGAGAGCCAGGATGTGTTACCAACATGCTCAACACACTCCAGTGGGAACCACTGGCACACAGCAGAGCTAAGGCTAGAGTCACCATGTTATATAAGCTCCTGACCTAGATAGCTTTAGGTCAGGATTGAGGGGAGTTCAGTTCCCACCACATTGTATGTAAAGACACCTACACCTCAGCAATGTATATATGTATATATGTTATTAAATATTCTTCATTTACTTTATTAATTTTCGTTATACATTTTTAAAGTCTCCACACCAAAGCAATTGCACTCGATGTTTCGAGCTCTGCTTTGTATCCGGAAGAAGAAGATATATATTTCTAGCTTGAAACAGGGATTGTAATAACATGTGTAGGCGTGACGCTAGTTGTATGGGCCCAAACTTCCCCTCGTAGTGAAATAATGATGTCATGCAAGTCGTGTCACATATTGATAAAATGCAAATGCTCACAAATAACCAGGCGAAGAAAGTTGTTATAAAGAACGTTCTAATCTTGAAAATTAGACATACTATATTTAATCTTCGTGACACAGAATTTGCCATATGTATGCTTGTAGCAATGTTAAAGAGATCCGAACGCTTCATTCATCATTAAAATATTAGATGGTATACAAGGCTATCGTAAGACATAGTAAAGTGGATCCACTCAGGATTCAATTTTCTATTAAAGAAAATATTGTATGCATAATGTACATTGTAATTTTAGATCGTTTTTCTTGTTGATTCTTCCCCTTGTCATACAAAAGTGACTTATTGTAATGTGAACTAGACTTCCTTGTTAATGTATTCATAAAAAAATAAATATCAGATAATATCTATACTTATACAACAAGTTAAAGTAAAATACTACTGTCAGTTGGGTATGTGTGATTTTGTATGTGATTGTGTGTACATGTTTAGAATTATACTTTAAAAATACTTGTTTTGTAGTAGATCGTAGATTGGTGTGTGCTGACGAGTACTAGAACTACCCAGAATGCAGTAGTTGTACCTTGACGCCATCACCAGACAGACGATAAAGAGTAATCCTGTAACTTCCATGGTTTGTGGCCGTTACAACTCCTTGTACAACTATCGGTAAGTAGCGCCAAAATACTACATTGGCGCTGCGACTCCTCGAACTTTTTTCGCGGGGCGCTTTTGTGTTCTTTAGAAGAAAGGGACGACGGTGATCAGAGAGGTTCTGAGAGCCATCGTTGGGTTCCATCTCAGTTTTCTGGAGGAATACTGAGCTGGGGTATCGTTAACGCTCAGGGGCACTGAGGTTAGCGATTTTTAAAGGTTTTGTGGAGGTATCCACGGAAATTCCGTTTGTAAAACGGGGGAAGGGGAAGATTGGTCTGCTGGGAAACTCCTTGTGGGATAGGTGTACACCCCGTAGCCATCTTGGACTAAAACGTGGTCACAACTGGTACCCGGTTAATAGTCGACCTTCCGAGCAAAGGGATTTGTGTGGTAAGCTTCTTGTGAGATAGTTGTGAACCCCGCAGTCAACTTGCAAAAATTGTGATCGTGACTGGTACCATTTTACCAGTAACCGGGTTTAGTAAAGGGAAGGGCGGCATATTTAACAACGTGGCCGGCCTGGAAGTTTTAAAAACTTGGGAAATAATTATAAATAACATCATTTATTACAAAACCAACACTGAAAAACAACGATTGGATAAAATGAATAAATGAAATAAAAATAAACAAGAGAGTGGTCAGTGTAAAAATTTGGCCACTCAAAAACATTGTTTTCATTCATATACCTAGAAAAAACAACAACAATCAGGTTTAAAAAATTGTCATTATCGACAAATAACAAGACCCCAAACAAGGTAGAAATGGCGAAAATAAGAATCAATGAATGTTCATATGATGAGATGTTGTCCCTCCCAGACCCAGGGCTAAGATTAAGATCGGCTAGAAAGTTGTGGATTGTGAGGGAGGAGAAGGGAAACCTGAAACCCGTCGATGTGGAATACCTTTTAGGGATAACAAGCATGCACAATCTTGCAGGTCTGATAGATTTTAGTCCGTGCAGAGTGAGAAACAGGGAAAGAAGAGGAAAGACTTATGTTTACAGGGAGGAGACTCTGGATATGGGAACAGGAAGGCACGTTTCCGGATTACCTCCGGGGCACCTTGCTGCTCCTCAGGGCTCCGGTCATGCCAACCTGTTATCCAAATACCGGAGTCATCATACAGAAAATATTTGGAAGGAGACTAGTGTCGATGGAAAGTATAGGGAAGCCAATGATGGGGAGTACTGGGGTGCACTGCTGGTGTACGCCAGGGGAATAAGGGGTCTAGGGATTATGGGGAGTGTAATATACCGGAGATTGAAACATCTGATTCTCGAATATCCCAAGAAGAAAGAGAAGGGAGATTAATGTCAAAGCAGAGGTTGAAGTTCGCGTGGGGAGAGGAAGTCGGGACCAGAGACACTCAAGAGACATGGGAATGGGACAGGAAAGTGGGAACCCCAGAGATTACAAGGGACAGAGTAATCTAATGAACAGAGAAACAGGCGGTGGAAGTGGGGAGTATGGAATTCAAGTTGAAGGGAGAAATAGAGGAACAGAAGTGGAAAATTGGGACCAGTTTCAGAGAGCAGAGATCAGTGGAGTGAAGTCAGAGTTAAAGGGGCTGATTTCAGACTCAGTCAAAGCTTTGCTGATTATGAATAAGTAATTTAAGAACACCCCTGATAGAGTGTCAAGGACCCCCACACAAAGAAGAGGGGTAATACAGGCAGGTAACAGCTATGAGAAGGAGGCAAGCCCTAAGTTAACAAATGGTCATTCAAGTTCAGTGGTAACCTAAGTGAAGGATGGAGGTTCCCTCCTAATAACAAAGATGGAAGGAAGCACCCGGAGGAGTAGTTCTTTGGAGCGGAACAGCGAGTCCTCCAGAAATGGGGAAGGTTCACACTCCGAGATGGGAAGGGAAAATAGTATGATAGGAGATAGAGGTAAAAGTTATTTGCAGAGATGTGTATCCTTTTGAGGGAAACTGGATTCGGGAAAATACAGGGTCTAGGGTAAAGAGCACACTAGTTTGAACAGGAATCCAGAATCCCATTATGGTGAACCGGACCCCTTCCCTTGAAAATGAGAAAGTGTACAACAGGGATGCAGGGGACGCGAGTTCTTTGGGTGGTCTGCGCCGGCTGGGGAAAGCAGTAGGGTCACGTGTGGCTGAGGTGGGATATAGGGCACACCATGGGTCTGCTGATGGGGTCTGTGACACTATTGTTGAGAGCAGAGACCCGGACCCTTTAGATCTGTCGGGGGACCAGGCCCATTCAGGGGGGGGGAGTGAAACATGCAGATATGGAGGAGCTCTCAGCAGAAAGTAAGTCGACAGGGGACAGTGTGGTTATTGTAGAGAAGGGGGAACGGTGCCAGTCACAGGAGACGCTCCCAGCCGAAAGAGGGTCGACGGGGGCTAATGTCCCGGTGGTTGGGAGATCTGTGTCTGTCAGTGTTACTGGTGGTGTTGATCAGTCCATCGCCGAGGACGTTGGGATGTCAGGATGCAGACCATCCAAGGTGTGCGGAGGAGACAACTGCAAAGGGACAGGGTCTTACTGTTGGGACCCAGGGGGTGTCTCAGCAGTGAACGAGCATTATTAAATATTGAATGGGAGCAGGTGGGCTGGGGAAGAGGGTCAACGTGGCTTTGGTATTGCACCTGTTGGTGTAGGGGGTAAACAAGTTAATGGCTGTATCCAGTCTTCATGCCTTGGGGGAAATGGCCCGTTGGCTCCTATGGTTGGTCACTTGCTGACCTTTTGACCGGAGAGCTCCTCCGACCTCACGGCGTGTGGCTATTGCTTGGTCATTGGGACCGGAGGCAGTGTGACACCTCCGGTCAGGATGTTGGAATGGGCTCTGGCCGGGCAGCTGGAGAGTAAAATGTGTTGATATGATTTATGCAGAGACCATGTCCAAACAAAAGCATTGGTGGGTGATAACATTCTGTATGATGTAAGGTCGGGAGTAATTATCAAGTATATTATAGAAGCATGAGTCAAGGTGTGTGCTGGACTACTTCTGGAAGCACACAATGGGGAAAATACTGTATTACCAGATCAGGGGTTATAAAAAATACATCTCAACAGCTTTGGTCTTGAGACTTTGTTCAGTAATATCAATGCAAGGGATGGGGTAAGGTTCAGGTGGGGATTTCAGTTTGGGGACTCACAGTGGAGAAACGCTGAAGGGGGTTCTTGGGCACTAATATTTAATTGTGGCTGGTTAGAATGGCAAAGCAACTGTCTGTGCTTTGTATGTGCCGGGGCACAGCGTCATCTGCTGTGTAGCATACATAATTTACTAGCCCCATGCCTCCTAGAAGCGCTGTCTCGGTGATATCTGAAGCGCTAGGTCTTGTGGAGGAATCATCAGCCTCTTGTGAGCCCTAAGTTGGTCTTTGGATTTATCATTATCTCCCGAACAACCACTTGTTTTTGTATTTCTAGTCATGACCATACTCTACTGGTCAGCATCTTGTCCTTTCAGCCCATTCTAGAGTGACCCTTGGTATCCTGATTAACACTAGTTTTGGAGGATTTCCCAGTTTAGCTGCAGTTCAGTGTCCTTTAAGATAAAACGGGGAGGAGCGTAGTAGATCGTAGAGTGATCTGTGCTGACGACTACTAGAAATACCAGAATGCATTAGTTGTACCTTGACGCCATCACCAGATAGTAATCCTGTAACTTCCATGGTTTGTGGCCGTTACAACTCCTTGTACAACTATCGGTAAGTAGCACCTAAATACTACATGTTCATGATTTCATACAGTGTTTATTTTACATGACAAATTTATATTTGTATGCCCATAAATATTACATTACCATTAGAGAAAACCGAAGGAGCAATTAGAAATGGACAATCCAGAGACACTAACAACATTAGCCACACAAGAGACAGGATTAACAACATTGCATTACACAGAAAACCCCACTACAATCCAGATGATAACTCAAGTGATACGAAAGAGAAAATAGTCCTTGCACAACTAGCGGTACCCGTCGTGTCACTATTAAACAACACGCACATCATTTGCTGAGAGAATCGTAACAACTGCATGAAGACACAATCCGAAAAACATAGATAAAGCAAGACCTAGGAATACAATAAAGGAAGTAAAGACGAACGAACCGAACATTGTAGCGGACATGACACAACGGGACTGAAAACATGAAATATGTCATTGGACAAACTGGTGAATATCGGACCTAGAGTTGGGGACAGCTTACGTTTGTTTTCGGTTTGGTTTATGGAGTCTAACGCCATTTTCAACAATATTTAGGTTTTTTCACTGCGGTCAGTTTTATTGGTGGAGGAAATCGGAAAAATCCGGGAAAAACCATCGACCTACCGCAAGTCACTGACAAACTTTTAAAGCATGTGAAACCTCAACGAACATACACGTAGTTGTAATTGAAGTATTTACAAAATAATGCACTTTCTTTCTTACTTCTTGTAAATAATGAAAATATTTATATATTAATCATTTAAGTCCAGCACTGATATCTACGTTAAAAAAATTAGCAACTTAACAATAAAGAATGCATACCACGATTTCGTTATAGGTGTAATACCACTAATTATTTCATTTTACATTTTCTACTAAATTTGTGTTTTTTGAGCCTATCTGGCCATTTTATCTTCAGTTTAACCTTTCCAAGACCATATATTTTCTGAAACGTACATGATTCCTCTACGTTCTGTCAAAATTGCAGGGCATGTTTAAAATCTTGCAGTGAAATGCCAGGCTACGAAAAACACTTACTCTAAGAATATAATTACCACTTGTAACATGAATGCATTATTTTTCCTTTGATCTATTTCATGGTTTATATACCAGAATGTAAGCAACAGCTACGAACTAATACACGCAGATACGAGATATTACACACTTTACATCTGGGCTGTAGTTTGATTACTTTCAGAGAGCCGTGGAATAAGCATCGACTTAGATGTGATATTGCATGGACTCATGTTACATATCATTTATACCACGAGTTTCCCACTTAATCTGTGGTATATATATTACTTCTACTATTGTATGGGTATTTTTATGCACTAGTGAATAACAGTTAACAAATATTTAACGTGCATTGTGTATCACCGTGGAGTCATTCAACTGTTTAAAGATATTTAATTTGTATATTCTTGCCAACTTATAGTGTGCATTGTTTGTTGGTCTTATAAACTTCCGGGTTGACACGAGAGACAACATAAAACGTAGAACATGATATTTCTGATATACACGATATTAGTGATTCTTCAACTGTATAAAGGTAAGACGATTTGTTACATAATTACAACTGTCACCATCATTCGTAAAACATTAATATATATTCAGGTGGGGGCTAAAGCGGATATGCATTTCCATTCGATGGTATCAATGTAAATATGACATTTCATAAACAAGAACTTCCTTGGTAAAGGTCGACAAAATCGCAAACCGTTAGTAGTATTACTCACTCTTTTGTTAAGCATCAAAAACTAAAACATTAAAATACAAACGTAGATAATTAATTTGCTGTGCGTGACCCCCCATGTGAGGTACACACTCAAAGGCAAACAATAAAAAGTCACATAATTATGTCGTCGGTAGCAGGAAAGCCAAACGGCAGCAACCGAAACCGGTGGTGATATTGGTCGTAATTTGAAAAATGCAGAGCAATATGGTTAAAGGGATCATCCTTGCACATCCGTATACCTAAATATACACTGACCACATTTCTGAAATGATTAGGGAGTAGAATAATATAATTATGATCATTATTGAAGACCCTACATTGACTGTAATAGGAAGAACAGATAATGTAACAAACAGCAGTAAAGACAGTGGTACTCATAGTTTCATTCTTAATAGACAAATGATTTGATTGCTGAACAATACATTGGATAGAGCCTTCAGCTAAAAGTGTCCCTATCGTAGATATATGTTTTGGTCATGTAATATGTCCATGTTTAATTCCTACATTTTCCATTTTCCAACATGTTATCATCTTGTCTGTCATGAAGACTAGTTAATTGATGCTTATCACCAAATAATATTAATGCAAACATAGATATCACATTCCTGTGCACATGGAGCGTTTCATGAATAACCTTTATCAGGTGCGATTGGAATGGCAAATAATTTATAAGAATCTAGAATAATGGCCTAGAATAAACAGAACCTACTTGCCTATTAGTCACTTATTTACAGTCTTTTACTGATCTTTGAACTGGTCGTGCTTATGGCATTTTAGTTTCAGTGAAAGTGGTCTTTTGGGTTAAAGCGACACCATACACGTTATTTGCTCATTATTTTGTTTTCCCGTCTAACACAACAGGTGGGAATCCCATTAATCGGTATCATGCCACCACATTTCTATGTATATCCCTCACACCAGTGCTTAGATTTCGTCTGGTCACTGTCCTTCTTGTTTCTGTATTGAGCAGGTTGAGGTTTGTCAACGGAATACTTCGTGTTGTTAGCTATTTTGTCATTCATTACTGTTTATCTGTATATTCTCAGTATTACTTGATTTTTTTTTATTATTATTTATAGGAATAGCAACAGAGGTCCAAGATCCCTGCCCGTATGCTCTTAAAAACAGTGACACAGGTAAATACATATCTAACCAACCCTTTCTTTCTTTTTTGTCATTTTGAATACTGAAAACGGAGCATGTAATATGCATGACTACCCGATAATACAAATTGAAAAGTGAAATATGTTGTAAAAGACTATATAAATGATGAATATGAAGCGGGTTGGTTTTCTAGTAGCTGCGATTAAATTGCTACATGTCAAGGCAAAGTACATTCTAATTTGAATTAGATATTTGTGAGATAGTTTATATGTTTCTTTATCCGGAGATATATCATACATTTAAAAACAAATTTTATTCGGTCACCTCGGGTTAAGAGGGAAACTTAAATGCAACTTTTTAATTCTTGATTCTTAATTCCTGATTCTACATCATTAATTCTTATCCCATACATCCTACAGACATACGTAGGAAACTTTTCATTAACTAAGTTTCTACATAGGAGTCAGCATTTGTTCCACAGGGACACCAAAGTCACAAACTAATATATATATATATATATATATAAAAAAGATTAGAATGAAAAAAAATTCAACAGTCAATCAAACCTAGCAGTAGTACTATTATACATTTTTATAGAGTCAATTTAACTTGTTTTCTACAATACCTCAACGCTATCATATAGCGACATTAAAAAGAGTGAGGGCCCGGTGGTTCAATGTTTTAGGTAGTTGGATTACCTAATAACTCGTACAAGCCTATCACCAATACGCGTGGGTTCGCGCCCGACTTTGTAAATTACAAAAAGGGTGCACTCGACTGGCAGTAGCAAGTGATAAAGTTTATCAGTTGCTTGCCCATGGTCGGTGGTTCTCTCCGGGTACTCCGCCTTCTTCCACCACTGAAACTGGTCGCCATGATATAGCTGAAATATTGCTGAAAGTGGCGTTAAAACACCAAAAATAAAAATAATAAATCAATTAGAAAGAGTGCTTCATCTGTTCAGTGGATCATCAACAGTTTAAATTTGAATGTGAAATAAATTGATCTATCTAATGCTTCTATAGATAGTTACTGTTTTCAATTTACAATTACTAAACAAATTAAATGTTAACGATAAAACACTATAGTCAAAACATAAGTAAATGTATTTGTACTGATACCAACGATATATATCATTATCAAATAAATATGGATAATATGCTAGAATTAATGCAATAGTTATATTAGTTATATGATTATCTGTTTTAATTACTTTCTTACAGTGGCTGATATGTGTAAGTCAAGTTCTGCAAGAGAAGAAACAGGTGATGGAGGTCACAGAGTAGACAATGTTGTATTACGTATAATGATACAACAAAACAACTGCATATGTCGGGTATCATTGGACAATCAAAAAAATCCGGTAGTTGTAGGTTTGAGGAAACTTGATGGTCTTACATCATCAGCACCAGAGAAAGATGATTGTGGACTTGAAGTTGACATAAATCATATACCTGATATGTCTAAAGGAATTGTAATAGATCCCATTGAATGTCTTGTGAACGGTACAATTCGTCATACAAGACTGTTTCAAAAGAGTTATCTGCAATTTAGATCTAGGATAATTAATGGAGACTTTATCAGAGGCTTCTGTATACGGATAATACGAGGTAAGGTATCTTTACAAATTGTGATTTAGATATATTAATAGTATACATAAACTGTTATATATTCACTGTTATAGTCCACACCTGCAATATACATAACAAATAACACCCTCAATTAGATGTTGTAAAGCTTCATCGTCAGATAACGTAATCTATCCTCCTCATCTGAAAAAAAAATCATAAACCAATAAATTTCGTTCTTCACCCACTAACTATTAATAATACCTCGCATAGCTTGACAAAATATCGAATAATCTATTCGAGTTTACCTCATAAAGGGCATAGTCCTTATTATATAAGTACGATGAAGAAACAAATCATACACCATCATTCTAACTAAGCATTTAAACAATCGAATCAGAATGATGAGATTGCCTAAATAAATGCATAAGTATATATATATTTGCAACAAAATAAAAAATGATTGGGATTTATATTGTACCATGGTATAATCCCCGTCCATTTGCATTTAGATCACACAAAGTGTTAATGCCTGGTTAATTGAAATTTGTACGCCATCAGTTCCAGATAATAGACCATGGTTTTCTACAAGCACATTTTAAAGCTAAATAATCTACCAAAAACATCAAAGGAAATTTTTCAATGTATATAAATAAACGTTAGCGAAAGGACATTCAAGAATGGACAATCCAGATATATATATTGGAACGGATGTGGCCGAGTGATCTAGGGCGCTAGACATAAGGCTAAGCGATTGCTGCTGCAGTGTATCAATGTTGTGAGTTCAAATCCCATCGACGGAAGAACAAACAATTTGACGGGTCAAAAAGTTTAATTCTAACACTGTTTGGTTTAATTTTCAGACGTGTGTGTGTGTGTGTGTTATATTCCATCGTTCATATTAGAGGAATGATAAAATACAGATTGCAATTGTCTTAATTACTGGACATTTTAAGTGTGTGTATGTGTTGTTTATTGACGAGAGAAACATTTGACATACACCGCTACTTATGCATGATATCAGCTACATGTATGTATTCATATTTGACTTATTATAACGACCTAGCTAATATGTGTCTCTTCATTGTTATAGCTATGAGGTGTATAACGTTACTATCAATATTATTTCAGTTCAATGTTAGATGAAACTCATGGATTTGTCAAAAGTCACCAACAAACTTATCACATACACCTTGCCACGGGCGCGAATGGGACTCAGTTTCAGTGATTTTAGTCGATGACATCATAGATATTGTCAATCAAAATTCCATATGATTACGGTCATGGCATCGCTTGAAATAACTGTGGAATATATATAAATTTACATAATGAGCAGTCTAAAAAGCAATAGAAACAGATTGTTGCTCTTTGTAAACTTGAAAATATAAGATATAAAAACAGTACTTTCACTTATATTCAACGCATGACAATATTTCAGATATCAA
>MJUT01039374.1:47661-61760 GCA_002080005.1 Gigantidas platifrons
AAATATTGAATAATAATTTTAGATTGGAATTTCCAAAACTTAATAAGTGAATTGTAAATGTAAAAGGAACAAACCTTCTTAAGAACTACATGTATATTGTGCAAACTGTGGTCAGATTTCTTAATCAAGGTCAGCTTCAGTTGTTTGTAGGAGGTCTCATGTCTTATTTACGTTATTTGTGTTTGTTTGCGTATAGCGATATCCAACACATATTGTGTTGTGTTGTTTGCTGTGCTCGTCTTCGTCTTATGTCTTTTGTATTCAATGTTGCCAGTTTATGTGGATTGCCCCTTCGGTTTTCTCTAACGTTTATTTTCTACTCTTTGATGTACCTTGGTAATTAATCTTAGAAATACATATTTTGGTTGTTTTACTCTTTTGCTTGGAATTTTATTGACCTTCGATGGCCTTTTTCTACTTGTGCCCATATTTTTTATAATATATTTATGGACCGCATCAATGAGAAAATTAACCATGATATAGTCTACTCTACATGCAATTTGTGGTATGCTAAGAGGCAATGCTATACTTATTTTTGCAAGTGACAAGATAACACATTTTAAGATCTATCAATGGCTGATTGGACACTACATTTGCTGTTTGGGCAGTGATCATTGAACACATATCTTGAGGTATGGACAGACGGCATAGGACACATATTTTGAGGGGTGGGCCATAACAATTGAACTATAATTGTAAGGAAAGATATGGATGTAAATGCACCCGAAAGCCTATTCAACTTTCCACTTCGACACAACTTAAAGTAAAGGGACATCGCCTTTATTTTTGTCTTATGTGATAAAGTTTGTCAGTGACTTCCGACAGGTTGGTGGTTTTCTCCGTGTCCTCCGGTTTCCTCCACCAATATAACTGACCGCCACGTTATAACTGAAATATTGTTGAAAGTGGCGTTAAGCACCATAAAGCCTAAGCCTAAATCCTGTATAAATAAAATGCATTGTATTAAATATTTTCCCTATGTACTATTTAAATTAAGTTTGGATAATAATTGTTTATGTTCTTTCTTTTCTTTTTGTTGTTGCAGAAAATGATAAAACAACATGTATTGCACTCGGTGCATTTTCTAGTACAGTTGCTATAATACTCCTGATAACTTTAGTTATAACGTGCATAAGGTTTGTAAATATATGTTTTTCTATATAAACAGTGGTCAATATATAATACAACGATTTTGATACGGCAATATAACAGTGGTCAATATATAATACAACGATTTTGATACGGCAATGTTGATGGTTTCTTTAGTGGGATTCTCTTCATATATGTATTTAAGTAGTTATCATTTAATTGAACCCATTACTGCACATACATGTAGATGAACACTTACAAAGATTTTATCTGATGTATATGATTTGTAGATAGTTGTTTGTCCTTTTTTACCTTTTCGTATCTTCAAACTCTTCATAAAAACAAATTAAGGTGGAATATGAAATAATCCATAGAGATATTCTGTAATAATTACATAATCGTTTTCGAACAATGAACTTTGTGGGGTTTATTTTGCAAGTGCATCAGAATATTTATTTATCAAAGCCCCAATCATAAATTACATCTGTATATCTTTATAGGTACAAAACAATACTAAATGAAAGAAAAACAAAGGAGAATGTAAACAATTCCAATCATCAAGTAGAATATAACAGACATTATTGTGATTTGACAAATAATGGACCGAACGTTCTAGGACAAGACTATGATATTATTGATAGTAATTATAATACCATTGATGTTGATAGATCTCATCCCTCTAACAACGTAGTTTGTATGGAAGGAGAATATATTAGTGTTGAACCTGATGGACATTTAACGACTAACATTAATTGAGGACAAAAACAAAAATTATCAAGAAAATATATGCCTTTACTATTTTAATTATACTTTGATTTCTAGAAAAAAATATTTTGACTAAAACCAAAACTAGCTATGAAAATGGGAACAGTAACTTGAGAGAGAGAGAGAGAGAGAGAGAGAGAGAGAGAGAGAGTAATTAAATAATTTTACTTAGACACACCATATATATTTTTGAAACAAATAATGTTACAGATGATTTTGGCTTTAACCTGGCTAAAAGTTCGCACAACCAAAATATCTGGTCAGTAGGAAGAGATTTAAAATTCTGCCAGACTACCAAGTTCATGTTCTTCCTAGCAGACCATATCTCATTCAGAAAAAAATATGGTCATTTCTTAGGTTTGAAATCTTTGTATGCTAAATGGGGTTCGTGTTGTTCACTTTCCCCTATTATGTTCTTAGGTCCGTGCTTTTATTTCCGCTGTGTTTTCCATACGAAATCATGTTCGGTTCGTCTTTATCCGCAATTGCTCATTGGACAGCTCGTGTCTTTAGCTGTATTTGCTTACGCATATTAGTGTCAACACGACCTGAGTGTATAAGTAGCAATGCGAGTGTCGTACAAGATGCAGAAACCGCTTACCCTTCGTTATCACTTGGGTTCAATCTGGTTTTTATTTGGGCATGTTGATTGTCCATTCGTGATTGCATCTTCGTGTTTCCCTAACTTTTATATTAAGACCTCACCAGACCAGTTTTGGAAAATAAACCACCCATATGTTCTGTCTACTTTTCGGCTTAGATGAAAATCACAAATAATTTGTCAAAGACGTTGATATTTTAATTAAGTGCACACGACACCTTTCTGACATAACCTTAATCAATTACGCTCCAAATAAAAAGAACCGGAAAGCGAAATAATCTATAAATAAAGTCACCGGAAGCAACAAAAAAAACAAACAAACAAAGGATATAAACAGTATAGCCAGAATCGGCTATAAGTACATATACATTAGTTACAATAATAACATCTTTATGTAGGAACTGTCTATTTTAATAATAACTATATCTAATAAGCCAGGTGCGGCTAAAACGAATCAGAGTTTACAACAATACAGAACAGAAATTTTAAAACACTAACAACGTTAAAAAAATATATAATGCGTATTGGGCAATCTAGATGATAATTTGAAAATAATAAAGCTAACAATATACAAAGTATGATGGTTAGTTAAATAATATACTTACATATTGAGAATAATAGTCTGTGTACATCTGAAAATTATTATCTATGCGCTGGTATGATACCATTGATTATAGGTTTATTATATTTTTCTATAATTTAATTAAGCTCTTCTTTTAGTGGAAATATTTTAGTTTGTTTTGTTTTAGTTTTATATAATTTACATCTAACTAGAGTATCATTCGTACATGTAGTGTTGTCATTATTTCTTAAAACGAGTTATTTACACTGCGAGAACAAATCTATCATGCATTTCTTATTTCAAATAAAACATAATAGAGGTGTGGTTCCTGTTATTTTACCGGCAATGATTTTACCCATTGACACTAAAATCTATAGCCTGTCTTAAAACACGTACAGAACAAAGCTGTAATTGAGGGATGTGGTCAACATAACATATTTGTTCTGCCTCATGGTATTTATTGTACAATAGAAGTATATAAATATTTGGTATGCCTTATTTCACAAATATATAGAGAAATGTTGAAGATACTAAAGGGCGAACCAGCGGCCGTAAAATTTTTAGTTTTGTGTGTAGTGCATCCTAGGTCACTGTTTGTCATTGTAGTGTCCGTCCTTCCATTTACGGGTTTTGACTACCCCTTTTGGTGTCTTCAAACTGTTCTTTAAGAGAGATAGACAACACAACGACCAAAAGGAAAAAAGGGACAAGAAGACGAAAATGGCCGACAAAACAATAAACAGAAAACAAGGACTTGAACAATAAATCTTTTGTATTCCTATTTGTATTAACGATAACAACATTCTGATTAATGTATATCGATTTGTAAGTAACTACTACTGTATCAGAGCGCGATAATGCATTTTACGTGCCAGGAGAGGGATAAAATGAAAGACAAAGAATATCACACTGTCGAAACAGTTCCAAAACACAATAGAAAAATCGCACAAAGACAATCGATACACCACGCACACAGCTTTGATAATTGAATCTTCAAATCCTGATATAATCATTGGGATGGAAACATGGTTAAAACCAGAAATGTATCATTCCGAAGTTATTCCACCATCATATACCTTTAATAGAAATGATAGGGCAGATGGATATGGGGGAGTATTACTTGCTGTTAAATCCGACATTACGAGCAGTGAATATAGCAAAAGTAAGAACATTGAATTTATAGCAGCTAAAATCCGACTATCAAAGCAAAAACCACTAATAATAAGCAGGTATTATAGACCACCAAATAAAACATATACATTAACAAAACTGTTGAGGAATTTTCCTCATTATGTAATAACAACAAAAGTGCCACTGTTTGGATTGGAGGCGACTTCAATCTGAATGACATAGATTGGCCAAGTGAACATATTACTGGCACTCAGTACAACAAATCATTAAGTAAAAAATACCTTGATCTATTTAGGGACACATCCCTCGAGCAGGTGGTTAATTTTCCTACCAAAAATACTAGAACATTGGACCTGTTCTTAACAAATAAACCATCACTAGTCAACAAGTGCAAACCACTACCAGGGCTGTCTGATCATGACATTGTTTTGACAGATAACAACATTGGATGTAAGCGTAACAAGCAAATAAAACGAAACATCTATCTAAGGAAAAGGCGAACATTGATGAGTTGAAATCAGATGCAAGAAACAAGAATCAACTGGGGTGGCAGCACTAAGAGATCAGCAGGGTTACCTACACTGTGATTCCGAAACAAAAGCTCATCTTCTGAACATGCAATTTAAATCAGTATACACAAAAGAAAACCTGGAAAACATACCAAACAAGGGCAGATCACCATATCGAAATATGCCTAAAATACAGGTCACAGAGAAAGGTGTACATAAACTGCTTAAAAACATCAAACCACATAAAGCCACAGGCCCAGATAAAATTCAAGGTAGATTTTTAAAAGAACTGGCACTTGAGATAACATCAGCAATCACATATCTTTTCAACAAATCACTAGAACTTAGAAGAGTGCCAACAAACTGGCTTGATGCGCACATTGTACCAGTTTTCAAAAAGGGCGACAAAAATACACCATCAAATTACCGGACAGTTTCACTCACCTGTATCCTCTGTAAAATTTTGGAACATATTATGCAATCAAGCATCATGAAACATCTTGACACTCATAAATTTCTCACAGATTCAAAACAAGGTTTTAGAGCAAAGCGATCTTGTGAGACTCAACTTATTTTAACTTTGGAAGATATTCTAAAAACTACATCAAAAGGAAAACAAATAGATATTGCAATACTTGATTTCAGTAAAGCTTTTGATAAAGTTCCACACCAAAGGCTCAACAACAAATTATTTTTTTTTGCATCCGTGACAACACCCTTAATTGGATCAGCCCATTTATTCACAACCATACACAACTAGTGCTTTTGGACAACGTAAAATCATCAACTGCATCCGTAGATTCAGGCGTGCCTCAGGGAACAGTCCTTGGGCCGTTACTTTTTCTCTTCTACATTAATGACTTACCTGAAAATGTAAAAGCCAATGTAAAATTCTTTGCTTATGATTGCCTCCTACATAAAGAAATTAACAACATCTCTGACGGACAAGATTTGCAAAATGATCTAAAAGCACTCGAGTCTTGGGAAAATGAATGGCAAATGTCCTTTAACGCAGACAAATGTTTCATCATCGCTGCAGGAACAAAAAACACAAAAATCAATTATGAATACAAAATACATAACCAAGATTTAGAAAACAGGATTTAGAAAACAGTACCACACAGTAAATACACTCAGCAAAGACCTCTCTTGGAAACCGCACATAACTAACATCACTAAAAAATCAAATAAAACATTGGGTTTCCTCAGAAGGAATTTATATAGCTGTACACACAAAGTGAAAGAAAAGTATTTACAACACTAGTAAGACCATTACTAGAATATGCGTCATCATGCTGGGATCCACACATTAAAGAACATATAAAAGAATTAGAAAAGGTACAAAGGAGGGGCGCTCGTTTTTTCTTCAACAACTACAAATCGAGAGAGCCAGGATGTGCTACCAACATGCTCAACACACTCCAGTGGGAACCCCTGGCACACAGAAGAGCTAAGGCTAGAGTCACCATGTTATATAAGATCAAAAAAATCCTGTAGATATTGCACCAGAGAAATGTCTTACAGGTGGTGACTATAGAACCAGGGGGAACACAAATACAAAATTATAAGTGCAAAGAACAACATCTAAAAATTTTAATTTTCCCTAGAACCATCATAACCTGGAACTACCTACCAGTAACTGTAGCCCTAGCTCCTGACCTAGATAGCTTTAGGTTAGGATTGGAGGGAGTTCAGTTCCCACCACATTGTATGTAAAGACACCTACACCTCAGCAATGTATATATGTATATATGTTATTAAATATTCTTCATTTACTTTATTAATTTTCGTTATACATCTTTAAAGTCTCCACGCCAAAGCAACTGCACTCGATGTTTCGAGCTCTGCTTTGTATCCGGAAGAAGAAGATATATTTGACCGCTCGATGTTCTAGCTTGAAACAGGGATTGTAATAACATGTGTAGGCGTGAAGCTAGCTAGCTAGTGAAATAATGATGTCATGCAAGTTGTGTCACATATTGGTAAAATGCAAATCCTCACAAATAACCAGGCGAAGAAAGTTGTTATAAAGAACGTTCTAATCTTGAATATTAGACATACTATATTTAATCTTCTTGATACAGAATTTGCCATATGCATGGTTGTAGCTATGTTAAAGAGATCCGAACGCTTCATTCATCATTAAAATATTAGATGGTATACAAGGCTATCGTAAGACATAGTAAAGTGGATCCACACAGGATTCAATTTTCTATTAAAGAAAATATTGTATGCATAATGTACATTGTAATTTTAGATCGTTTTTCTTGTTGATTCTACCCCTTGTCATACAAAAGTGACTTATTGTAATGTGAACTAGACTTCCTTGTTAATGTATTCATAAAAAATAAATATCAGATAATATCTATACTCATACAACAAGTTAAAGTAAAATACTACTGTCAGTTGGGTATGTGTGATTGTTTATGTGATTGTGTGTACATGTTTAGAATTATACTTTAAAAATACTTGTGTTTGTAGTAGATCGTAGAGTGATGTGTGCTGACGAGTACTAGAAATACACAGAATGCAGTAGTTGTACCTTGACGCCATCACCGGACAGACGATAAATAGTAATCCTGTAACTTCCATTGTTTGTGGCCGTTACAACTCCTTGTACAACTATCGGTAAGTAGCGCCAAAATACTACATTGGCGCTGCGACTCCTCGAACTTTTTTCGCGGGGCGCTTTTGTGTTCTTTAGAAGAAAGGGACGAGGGTGATCAGAGAGGTTCTGAGAGCCATCGTTGGGTTCCATCTCAGTTTTCTGGAGGAATACTGAGCTGGGGTATCGTTAACGCTCAGGCGCACTGAGGTTAGCAATTTTTAAAGGTTTTGTGGAGGTATCCACGGGAATTCCGTTTGGAAAACGGTGGAAGGGGAAGATTGGTCTGCTGGGAAACTTCTTGTGGGACAGGTGTACACCCCGTAGCCATTTTGGACTAAAACGTGGTCGCAACTGGTACCCGGTTAACAGTCGACCTGCCGAGCAAAGGGTTTTGGAGAAGACTTGCGTGTGGTAAGCTTCTTGTGGGATAGTTGTGAACCCCGCAGTCAACTTGCAAAAATTGTGATCGTGACTGGTACCATTTTACCAGTAACCGGGTTGAGTAAAGGGAAGGGCGGCATATTTAACAACGTGGCTGGCCGGGAAGTTTTAAAAACTTGGGAAATAATTATAAATAACATCATTTATTACAAAACCAACACTGAAAAACAACGATTGGTTAAAATGAATAAATGAAATAAAAATAAACAAGAGAGTGGTCAGTGTAAAAATTTGGCCACTCAAAAACATTGTTTTCATTCATATATCTAGAAAAAAAACAACAACAATCAGGTTTAAAAAATTGTCATTATCGACAAATAAAAAAAACCCAAACAAAGTAGAAATGGCGAAAATAACAATCAATGAATGTTCATATGATGAGATGTTGTCCCTCCCAGACCCAGGGCTAAGATTAAGATCGGCTAGAAGGTTGTGGATTGTGAGGGAGGAGAAGGGAAACCTGAAACCCATCGATGTGGAATATCTTTTAGGGATAACAAGCATGCAAAATCTTGCAGGTCTGTTAGATTTTAGTCCGTGCAGAGTGAGAAACGGGGAAAGAAGAGGTAAGACTTATGCTTACAGTGAGGAGACTCTGGATATGGGAACAGGAAGGTACGTTTCCGGGTTAGCTCGGGGGCACCTTGCTGCTCCTCAGGGCTCCGGTCATGCCAACCTGTAATCCAAATACCGGAGTCGTCCTACAGAAAATATTTGGAAGGAGACTAGTGTCGATGGAAAGTATAGGGAAGCCAATGATGGGGAGTACTGGGGTGCACTGCTGGTGTACGGCAGGGGAATAAGGGGTCTAGGGATTATGGGGAGTGTAATATACCGGAGATTGACACATCTGATTCTCCGGATATCCCAAGAAGAAAGAGAAGGGAGATTAATGTCAAAGCAGAGGTTGAAGTTCGTGTGGGGAGAGGAAGCCGGGACCAGAGACACTCAACAGACATGGGAATGGGACAGGAAAGTGGGATCCCCACAGATTACAAGGGACACAGTAATCTAATGAACAGAGAAACAGTCGGTGGAAGTGGGGAGTATGGAATTCAAGTTGAAGGGAGAAATAGAGGAACAGAAGTGGAAAATTGGAACCAGTTTCAGAGAGCAGAGATCAGGGGAGTGAAGTCATAGTTAAAGGGGCTTATTTCAGACTCAGTCAAAGCTTTGTTGATTATGAATAAGGAATTTAAGAACACCCCTGACAGAGTGTCAATGACCCCCACACAAAGAAGAGGGGTAATACAGGCAGGTAACAGCTATGAGAAGGAGGCAAACCCTAAGTTAACAAATGGTCATTCAAGTTCAGTGGTAACCGAAGTGAAGAATGGAGGTTCCCTCCTAATAACAAAGAAAGAAGGAAGCACCCGGAGGAGTAGTTCTTTGGAGCGGAACAGCGAGTCCTCCAGAAATGGGGAAGGTTCACACTCCAAGATGGGAAGGGAAAATAGTATGATATATAGGGCCAAAACTTACGGGAACAGTTTCACGGAGGAGGGACAGAAAGAGAAAATGGAGGGGTCTGGCACATTCAGCACGGAAGGGGAGCAAGAACCTCTTAAATGGGAGTGTACCCCTCCGGAGGAATGTGTTAACCTACAGAAGGGAGAAACTTACGGCGACAGTTTCACAGGGAAGGGACCAGGAGAGAACATGGAGGGGGTTGTTACACTCACTGCGGTAGGGGACCAGGAATCTCTGGAAAGGGGATGGGACTCTGCGGAAGAGTGTGCTTAACCCATCGAAAGGAGAATGTTCAGGCTCGGAAGTGGGAGGAGCATTAATTGGGACATGCATTAGAAAAAATGATAGAGTCAGTTCCATAGAGGAAGGAGACGGATTGTCCACAAGTGTGACTGCGCACACGGAGGGGGACAGGGGATTTCCTGAGGATGGTCGGACACACTGCCGTGGTAGTATGGGAGTGCCCAGAGGTGGTGAGAGAGGGAGCCAAATTGCTTTTTGTGACAAAAGCTCACTTGGGGGCAAGGAACCCGGAGTTAAGTGTGTCGCGAGGGATGATGTTGGGTCGGGCCCCGATAGCGGCTGCAGAGGGGAGGGTGGACTGGAGGTCGAAAACTTGACGCTTTTGGGGAAGGGTGTCGGGAACCCCTGAGGGGTGACCGGGTCCTTTTCCCCAGGGTAATAATGTCAGGTGGGGATATGAACCTGGCAGGTGCAAATAAACCCGTAGAGGTACCAGACCCGGAGGACAGTTCCACGATGAAAGAGTCGGTGATCACATTCTCCGGACAACAGAGCAGGGAACCACTGGTGTGAGACTTGGTCTCGTCGCCGGAGAGTGTGATGTTTGGTGCGGAGAATGCGAGGGACTCTGTTGCTGTCGTGGACATGTGCCGACTTGGGGAAAATGGGGCTAGTCAAAATGTGGGGTCGAATTCGGGATTAGTTCCGCAGCATAGGGGATAGAGGCAAGGTTCTTTGGAGCCGGGTACGGGAGGCCCCCATTGGGGTTCTTGACCCCTTCGCTGGAGAGAGATGGAAGGGAGAGGACGCGGTTCTTGGCATGGATGTAGATTGCTTCAGGAGTGGTGGGGCCAGGGAAGGTGCGGGATCGGATCCAGGGGAGGTTTCCAAGGGGAAGGGATGGGGTGCTATGCTCTCCGAGACAGGGAACACCAGGCCTCGGGTGGTGTACTGGACCCATTCACCGCAGGGTGTTGGATCAAGCGTGGGAGAGATAAAGGTAAAAGTTCTTTGCAGAGATGTGTATTCTTTTGAGGGTAACTTGATTCGGGAAAATACAGGGTCTAGGGTAAAGAGCACACTAGTTTGGACAGGAAGCCAGACTCCCATTATGGTGAACCGAACCCCTTCCCTTGAAAATGAGAAAGTGTACAACAGGGATGCAGGGGACGCGAGTCCTTTGTGTGGTCTGCGCCGGCGAAAGCAGTAGGGTCACGTGTGGCTGAGGTGGGAAATAGAGCACACCATGGGTCTGCTGATGGGGTCTGTGACACTCTTGTTGAGAGCACAGACCCGGACCATTTAGATCTGTCGAGGGACCAGGCCCATTCAGAGGGGGAGGAAGTGAAACATGCAGATATGGAGGAGCTCCCAACAGAAAGGAAATCGACAGGGGACAGTGTGGTTATTGTAGAGAAGGGGGAACGGTGCCAGTCACGGGAGACGCTCCCAGCCGAAAGAGGGTCGACGGGGGCTGGGGTCCCGGTGGTTGGGAGATCTGTGTCTGTCAGTGTTACTGATGGTGTTGATCAGTCCATCGCTGAGGACGTTGGGATGTCAGGATGCAGACCATCCAAGGTGTGCGGAGTAGACAACTGCAAAGGGACAGGGTCTTACTGTTGGAACCCAGGGGGTGTCGCAGCAGTGAACGAGCATTATTAAATATTGAATGGGAGCAGGTGGGCTGGGGAAGAGGGTCAACGTGGCTTTGGTAATGCCCCTGTTGGTGTAGGGGGTAAACAAGTTAATGGCTCTAGCCAGTCTTCATGCCTTGGGGTAAATGGCCCGTTGGCTCCTCTGGTTGGTCACTTGCTGACCTTTTGACCGAAGGGCTCCTCCGGCCTCATGGCGTGTGGCTATTGCTTTGTCATTGGAACCGGAGCCAGTGTGGTACCTCCGGTTAGGATGTTGGAATGGGCTCCGGCCGGGCAGCTGGAGAGTAAAATGTGTTTACATGATTTATGCAGAGACCATGTCCAAACAAAAGCATTGGTGGGTGATAACATTCTGTATGATGTATGGTCGGGAGTAATTATCAAGTATATTATAGAAGTATGAGTCAAGGTGTGTGCTGGACTACTTCTGGGAGCACACAATGGGGAAAATACTGTATTACCAGATCAGGGGTTATAACAAATACATCTGAACAGCTTTGGTCTTGAGACTTTGTTCAGTAATATCAATGCAAGGGCTGGGGGGAAGGTTCAGGGGGGGATTTCAGGTTGGGGACTCACAGTGGAGAAACGCTGAAGGGGGTTCTTGGGCACTAATATTTAATTGTGGCTGGTTCGAATGGCAAAGCAACTGTCTGTGCTTTGTATGTGCCGGGGTACAGCGTCATCTGGTGTGTAGCATACAGAATTTACTAGCCCCATGCCTCCTAGAAGCGCTGTCTCAGTGATATCTGAAGCGGTAGGTCTTGTGGAGGCATGACCAGCCTCTTGTGAGCCCTACGTTGGTCTTTGGATTTATCATTATATCCCGGACAACCACTTGTTTTGGTATTTCTAGTCATGACCATACTCTACTGGTCAGCATCTTGTCCTTTCAACCCATCCTAGAGTGACCCTTGGTATCCTGATTAACACTAGTTTTGGAGGATTTCCCAGTTTAGCTGCAGTTCAGGGTCCTTTAAGATAAAACGGGGAGGAGTGTAGTAGATCGTAGAGTGATGTGTGCTGAAGAGTACTAGAAATACACAGAATGCAATAGTTGTACCTTGACGCCATCACCAGACAGACGATAAATAGTAATCATGTAACTTCCATGGTTTGTGGCCGTTACAACTCCTTGTACAACTATCGGTAAGTAGCGCCAAAATACTACATGTTCATGATTTCATACAGTGTTTATTTTACATGACAAATTTATATTTGTATGCCCATAAATATTACATTACCATTAGAGAAAACCGAAGGAGCAATTAGAAATGGACAATCCAGAGACACTGACAACATTAGGCACACAAGAGACAGGATTAACAACATTGCATTACACAGAAAACCCCACTACAATCCATATTGATACGAAAGAGAAAACAGTCCTTGCTCAACTAGCGGTACCCGTCGTGTCACTATTAAACAACACGTACATCATTTGCTGAGAGAATCGTAACAACTGCATGAGGACACAATCAGAAAAAAACATAGATAAAGCAAGACCTAGGAATACAATAAAGTGAGTAAAGACGAACGAACCGAACATTGTAGCGGACATGACACAACGGAAAACATGAAATATGTCATTGGACAAACTGGTGAATATCGGACCCAGAGTTTGGGACGGCTTACGTTTGTTTTCGGTTTGGTTTATGGAGTTTAACGCCATTTTCAACAATATTTCGTTTTTTTCACTGCGGTCAGTTTTATTGGTGGAAGAAATCGGAAAAACCCGGGGAAAACCACCGACCTACCGCAAGTCACTGACAAACTTTTAAAGCATGTGAAACCTCAACGGACATACACGTAGTTGTAATTGAAGTATTTACAAAATAATGCACTTTCTTTCTTACTTCTTGTAAATAATTAAAATGTTTATATATTAATCATTTAAGTCCAGCACTGATATCTACGTTAAAAAATGAGCAACTTAACAATAAAGAATGCATACCACAATTTCGTTATAGGTGTAATACCACTAATTATTTCATTTTACATTTTCTACTAAATCTGGCCATTTTATATTCAGTTTAACCTTTCCAAGACCATATATTTTCTGAAACGTACATGATTCCTCTACGTTCTGTCAAAATTTCAGGGCATGTTTAAAATCTTGCAGTGAAATGCCAGGCTACGAAAAACACCTACTCTAAGAATAGCTCGGTCATCCCCCAGTATTTATAGGCTATGCATCAAATCCTGCATAGAGGTATTGAAATATAACTAAATCTATCAAATATAGGCTCAAAATAATACCTATATATTTTACTCCAATTATCAATTTTAATTATTCGATTCCATTCAGTAGTTTTCACAATACTACAAAATGAAAGGAACTTTTTTCGTTAAAAGTGACTATTTTCGTATATGTGCTAAGCTCTGATTGGTGAATTAGTGGTTTGACACCTTATATGTCGTTCGTCATCCTTATTAGTAGGAAATGGACAAAATCATCTAACACCCTTATATTAAAAGCTGTTATTGTGAATACAACACAGAAACGTAGTACCAGTTAATTCTACAAAATCAGGCACTCTCCCTCCAGAGCATAATTACCACTTCTAACATGAATGTATTATTTTTCCTTTGATCTTTTTCATGGTTTATATACCAGAATGTAGGCAACAGCTACGAACTATGAAATACTGTAAATTCAGAAATTAATGCGATGTTTTTATTAATGCGAAAAATGCGACTGGTCGGCGATCGCAATAATTAAATCTCGCAGTTTTAATGTTCATTTTCTTGACCAGTTTCTGTTTGATTTATCTCCCTTTTCTTACACAGGTAAGATCGACAGGTGCATGTTATAGATTACTGACACATAGGAAGCGGTGAAGCGTGTACATGTTTATTGATTGTTTTGATTACAATTTCCTGTGTAAATATGTCTAGGGACACACATAAAGTGTGTATTTAAACATCTGTGTTTCAAAATAATGACTTGTCAGTTTCATTCGATGTTTTTTCGTCGTAAGGGTAGATCAAAAATATTTTAGTTTCTCATCGATCTAATTATATA
>MJUT01039381.1:5702-15762 GCA_002080005.1 Gigantidas platifrons
GTCGGTCAGTTTTATTCGTGTTGGGAACCGGGGTACTTTCAGTTATTTTAGAGGTAAACACAGATTTTTTTTAGAATGACGAGGTAGTAAAACGTACACACTATCGCCTTCAACCTACCATACTTATTCTAAGGAGACATCCATGTAATAGTAGGAATATTGTACTCATTGACATTGAAAGAGATTATTGATTAATTTAGTGAGTGATTGATTGATGTTTAGCTTAAACAGTATTTCAGCGATGTATTGGGGCGTGTACAAATTTTATGAATTAATTTTCCCAACTTGAAAGAGATGAAAATATTCTCATTCCACGTATATTATAATGGAATTATCGACAAAAACATTACGAACATGAATCTGAATAGATGAAGAAATGATTTCTGAAACCGCATACGAGTTGTTTTGCAATATTTTATATTTGATTTTTTTTTTTATTCATTCAGACACTCTATTGTACAGAATCAGAAATGTATTGAAAAGCATTGTTGATTTTAATATTTTATATTTTAATTTCCATGTTCAATTTCAAATTCACTCATGCATTCTAAGAGTTAATTTAAGTAGATTTCAGGGAGAAAGGCGAACAAGTTGTAAAACATCAATGCAAAGATTCGATGAAAATAGCGAAAAGGAATACAAATCCAAAATCACTACATAAAAGTGTTTCACTCTGTACTAGTTTTTTCAACCGAAAAAGCGTATTTATTTTATTCTAGTAGAATGGGGGACAATACGACACTGTCGGAACAGTTCCTGACTCGAATCAAGAATTCTGAGAAACGGGCAAAATTAACACTCCTAACACACATATAAATGATCACATACGCTCCTGACATGCTACAGACAAGCACTTCAATACATATTTTAAGAAAAACCTAGTTTTATGGGATGAATCCTCCTCGCTGATTGAACTGATGTGCTCGTGTAATAATGTACATGACGAATTCAGAATTAACATTCATTCTTCAAATGTAAACTTAGATAAACTTCAGTCAATTAGATTGAAGATTTGGGCTAGAAGATAAGATAATTAAGTTTCTTTCATCTATAATATCAAATCATGAAGTACATAAATGTATTCGACTTGCATGTGGTCACCAATGGATGAAGTTAAAACGTTCTCGCCAAATTCTATGCAATAAGAAGACTGAAGACTTTAATATGTACTGGAAATCATCAAAAGCGTTGGAATAGTCTTAGAAAGTAATAAATATTGTACTTATTGGTTGTGAAAACTTTCTTAGTTAAACATATACTGGCGTACCTCCTGAGGTTGTTCCGGGTGCGCAATGCGAATTGAGTCGAGTATCATATTTTAAGTCTAAAACCATTGATGTTTGCCAGTCGACTTTCGGCTGTGTCGATGTGTATCCAATATCACTGAGGTAAAGCTGATGACCGTAACTGTAAATTACGGTCATCTCAAGATGGCGGACATGGAATTAGGTACGAATCTTTTTTGTCGATTAAATTGTTTCTATAATGTATTTTAAATGACACATGCATTATTAGTACGATAATAATATATGAACTTTTCACAAGGAAATCACAAATTACGACTGAAAAATGTATATGAAAAATCACTAAGATGACCGTAACTGAAAACTGCAATTACGGTCATCTCAGTTTTCAGTTACGGTCATCTTAGCGATTTTTTTAATCGGATTTTCTCTTTCATATACATTTTTCAGCCGTAATTTGTGATTTCCTCGTGATAAGTTCATAGATTACTATCGTACCAATACATGTGCCATTTAAAATACATTACTAAAACAATTTAATCGACAAAAAAGATTCTTACCTGATTCCACGTTCGCCATCTTGGGATGACCGTAATTGCAGTTACGGTCATCAGCTTTGCCCCAGTGAATATAGCTTTACGTGAAACAAAATCATGTAATACCTGATGCAGGTAGATAATAATAATTCCGTTCCCAATAAAGCGGACCACCACTATATACCGTTAACTGATGTATTGATAAAAGTGGCAAAACAACACCAATTATTGTAGCTTAACCCAATACAACAAAGGTTTAAATTATATTTGATATAAAACTTTAAACCATAATAAAAAAAAGAATTGTGAAATGTCGTAAGGAAAGTCTTAGTTTTTGTAAACAAATATGTGAACATTTCGATCATATGTTAAATTTGTTTATTTGATTAGAATAGTATTATGGACTGATATACATACACAAATGTACATGTATTATACCAAATATCGACAAACTGAAAACAAACAAGCCCAAAGTAAAGTCAACATATTATTACTTCATACGACGGAGAAATTGATTCACATTTAATCTCCTAGCCTAAACATACAGCTGACATATTCTAATTGTATACTTGTGTATACACTAGGATGTAATGACATGTTGTATTTCTATGGAAGATGCTAAACATGGTACCCCTTCTTCGTTTCTTATAGTTCGTCTTATCTTGTTTTGTATTTTTTTAATGGTTTTTAATGGCGTAATGGTTTGCGTGCTCGCCTAGAGTGCGGTAGATCGTGGGTTCGAGCTCCGATCGGTTCAAACCAAGGACTGCGAAATTGGTATTTGTTGCTTCTCTGCTAAGGGCTAAGGACGCAGCATTAATGAGAAAGAGCAAAGACTGGTTGGCTCGGAATCAGAATAATGTGTCCAAGTGGAGCGACATGTCTACCCGCGGACTGTTGTTTCAGTGAGCTAGCACTATAAAATTCCAACTCAGAGTGTTGATCTGGAGCAAAGCGACCTCGTCATCATCTCATTGATAATTAACTTGTTCTCACCATGATATAGCTGAAAAATTGCCGAATTGGCGTTAAGCAACACCCACTCACTCACCCACCCACTCATCCACCCACTCACTCACTCACTCACCCACTCACTCTAGCTGTTTCTAATGATTGTACAAATAAATGTTATATTATCCGACAATGTATATGAATGATGACTAACAAATAGACATTTGGCATATTCCCGATTTTATTCTAGCATTGTACATTTCTATTTCTCTTTTATACGACTTAATTCCCTTGCGGTGGACAAAATGATACCCAATCTAGCAAGAGCAACGAAATGGACAATGAATTTGAGTATAATCTTCTCATAATTTGGAGATATTTAACCATGCAGATTTCAGTTGTCATATTTCTCATTATAAAATATTTTTTTATCCATATACAGGAGCTGTATTTCTCGGAACTACGGATGATTTTTATACCACACTGAGTGGAGTTGTGTTTGGATACGACAAAAATAAAGTACGTTTATGGGTTCCTATTGATGGTTCCAAAAGAGATGATAATGGTAAATATATTTTTTCTTTAAACAAGTAGGTTTGGTTTATTCTGAACGATTTGAAAACGGAAACGAGTGTGTGTGGGGGGGGGGTAGGTCTTCGGGAGGCCTGATCACGAATATAGAAAAATCAAGAATTCGGAGGGGGTGGGGGTAAACAGAATGCTGTACTATATACTGTAAATAATATCGAATTGCATTTCAACAGGACTATAAGAATATTTTTAATGGATGTGATTTTTTTTCAAATGTATGGGACAAACAAAAATTTATTAGCGACTTGATCTGGTAGAGAATATCACCAAAAGAAATAACGATTTCAGTGTCAGTTCTATCAAGCATATAATTTAAAATTAAGTATTTTCAAGAAGAATTCAAATTATCTGAATATTTTTTAAATACACGAGAGAATCGTATTGTGTGAAAGTCAAACAACAGACCACCATCTTCCAATCGAAATCGGTAGATGGGATAGCAAACACTTTGAGTTCTAAGTCAAATTAAAAGAATTGGAAATCCAAAAAATTAAAAGACTAGAACAAATATTGCAAGAATATAATTCCAGTCGTATACATTACCATGACTCTAAGAAAGTTATTATTTATTGTTATTCTTTAATGATGTGTGCTAGGTAGAGCAGCAGCAACAACCATATTATTGTCTTTTGTATAACACGATCTGTGATTACCTGCCGAACATGTTAACTATTATACTATTGAGTGTGATTAGACTAAAAATACAATTCACATTTAAGAAAAAACAAAGATTAATACAGCGTGTAAAATGAATGCCACCAGCGACATATCCTCTTGTATTACAGGAGCTGTTTATGCTACTAAAGATGGATGGGTTCCTGATCAGGTTTTTGATTTTGGCAATGTAACTGTACGTGGATATACGTTCCCTCTTGCTAATAGAGTGTATAATTATAAGATGCGTGCAGGACCTAGTATTGTAAGCAATAACACCGTCACCATACCATCATCACTAACTGATAGTCATCTTATATCAGTTCAGGTACAAAACTTAAGTTGTCTCCCCTGAATTAATTTACTTAGTATCAAGGTTCTTAGAATATAATTGTTCAGTGACTAAGGTCAACCATTCTCTATCCAAAGTTGTTGTTCCTGCTACGCTACACAACATCTCTGTCAAGGCTCATTTTACAAGATTCTTGTAAAACTTAGAAACAGTAAAAAAATGTACTTAAAATTGTTTTAATTATTGTAAATATCAATAAAGACGAAAATAAATCACTGCTTTCAAATCAATTCTCTCTTAAATATGATTTTACCCCCACTTCTTGGAGAACTATTTTGCGGAGGTAAAAATTAAAAAGTTAAAAACGATCACAAATCATTTTTAAGAGAGAATTGATTTCAAATGAGTGATTTATTTTCATCTTTATTGATATTTACAATAATTAAAACAATTTTAAGTAGATTTTTTTTACTGTTTCTAAATTTACAAAAATCTTGTAAAATGAGCGTTGACAGAGATGTTGTGTAGCGTAGCAGGAACGACAACTCTGGATAGAGAATGTAAGGTCAACATTTAACAAAATGATACGCATATTATAATATAATTGTTCATGTTGTTTCTAACATTACGATTTCCAATAAGATGCAGCGTTAATAAAAATGCTTGGTCTGCATCATTGTCTTTTGCATCAAGCGATCTGTGATCTGCTTACCCTTAAATTGCTTACTCTTCCGGAGCACCTGAGTACAACCCCGGTTTTTAGTGGGACTCGTGTTACTCGATCTTTAGTTTTATGTGTATGTTTTGTAGATCATTTTTTGTCCTTTTGTACTTTTTCATCTGGCCATTGTGTTGTCTGTTCTTCTTCGATATACGAATTTGGTATCTTCAAACTCTTCTTATATAAGTGCAAACCTATATTTTTATATTTATAATGCAGACCAAGCAGTTCATTAACGCTGCATATTATTGGAAATATTAATGTTAGAAAGCTAAATAAACATCAAGAGATTTTCGAGTAAAAGAAATACAGTCAAACTTGTCCATGCAGTAACCTCCATTAAGCAGTCACCTGTATTAAATGGTCACCTTTTTCCTGTCCTGTCGTAGAAAATTTCATATGAATTGAACCTCTTTTAAGAGGTCACCTGTCTGGTAAGGCCATTTTTTCTTTGACCCAAAGTTGACCTTTTAATACAGGTTTGACTGTAATTGTTAGAGAATATCGAAGAGGCAAAAAACACAACACAACATGTGTTGGACACCACTTTGCACAAGCAAACACAAATAACGTAAACAAAGACATGAGCCCTCATTCAAACAACTGGAGGTAAAGACGAAACGAACATAGATTTTATAAAAATAGAAAAAGAAACGGAGCTGCAGAATTATTAATCTGAGTTCACCCCAGTTTTTAATGGTGTTCGTGTATGTCGATCTTTACTTTTATATGTATGTTTTGTAGATCGTTGTTTGACCTTTTGTCCCTTTTCTTTTGGTCATTGTGTTGCCTGTCCTTCGATTTACGGATTCTGATTACCACTTTGGGATCTTCAAACTATTCTTAACTAATAATCTAATAATAAAATTGTCCAGTAGATTTAATAAATTGGAATACACAATTAAAGAATTCCAGGTTATTTCATAAAAACGGTGTTTGTCTTTTTGTACTTTTTCTTTTGGTCATTGTGTTGCCTGTCCTTCGATTTACGGATTCTGATTACCACTTTGATATCTGCAAACTAAATCTAACACAAAACATGTTTGCAATCAATTAATGGAAATTGAGTATCAATCAATCAATAAATCAATCAATCAATCAATCAATCAATCAATCAATAAATCAATCAACCAATCAATACTTTCTTTACTCTACTAACCTCGATGGAGTAATTTAGAAAAAAGACAGTTTTAATAATCATTACATGTTTATGATATTTACTAATTTTTTTTTATTGCTATTGCATATGTACAGGTTGTTACTTTGGTTTTTATCGAAGTTTCGTGCTATTTATATCCTGAAAACAAGATATATCCATGTCATATTTTGTTTATTCATCATTATTATTATATGATACTGACAGGTAAAAGTTGATGCAAGCGATTCAAATAATCCTGGTATGTTATTCTATGGAGCAGGCTCAGCACAGAGCACTGGAGTATCTAACTACGGAGGAGTAATCTATGCTCACCAACAAAATACGGTATTTCTATGGACACCAAAATCAGACAGAGGGCATATGGTGTACGTTGCAGATAGATGGGGCGATAGACAGCAGTCCACTATAGCGACAAGCGCAGATATCATTATCAGAATATATGCAGGTAATCAAATACTTTCTACAGTTTTCAATAACGAGAACCGCTCCCTCCTCCTTTTTAAATTTTTCGTTGGATGCCATGTTGTTCATATATTAATGGCTAGTACCGAAATCAGTACACTCAATTTCGGAAATTACTTAGTAAAATGTCAAAAACCAAGTGTCAACGAAAAGCTTCACCTTCATTTTGTTTTAAATGTCATATGATAAATGTCACCATGTTTTTCTTTGCAATTAAACTAATTTGCCAATGATTCAAGGTATTGCATTTCGTTAAATCAATTACAATACACAATTATGTAAGAAGAGCTTAAAGATATCAAAGGGGTAATCAGCATCCGTAAATCAAAGACGGACAGACAGAACAAGGATATAATCTAAATACATAATAAGAAGAGCTTAAAGATATCAAAGGGGTAATCAGAATCTAAATCGCAGAAGGATAGAAAACACAACGACCAAAGAAAAAGGACAGAAGGACAAACAACGATTTGCAAAACGCTACACAAAGCTAAAGATGTGATCTCATCTTCTTCGGAAGGGTAGGCAGTTCCTGTCCCACTAGTGCCACCCGTCGTGTTAATCTAGTTGCAAACCTGGGGATAAGTCAATTAATGTTCGACATGACATTTATTAATAAATGAAATGATCCTTTTTCCATTATTTTAAAATTTGTATTTTTTATTTTATTGAACATGAATATAATATATTTTAATAGATGCATCCCAATGTGACCAACCTGAGAATGTGACAAATTCAGATTACACAGTAACAACACTGGACAGTGGTGGTACTGTAACATATGCATGTAGATTACCATATTCCTACGATACCGGAAATCTCGTTAGAACATGTGACAACAACGGGGACTGGACGGGATCATTACCAACATGTGTGTGTGGAGCTTCACCTGGTACAGTATTTACAGGAGATGATGTTGTAAAACTTACATCTAATCCTATTGTCATGGTTTTTTAACAATAAAATATGTTTATATTTAAACTAACTGGTTCCTAAGTTATTAGTTGTAACTTACAACTTGGCCATGGTTGTTGGTAATGAAATGAAAACCAAACAAAATATCACACAATCGGAACTGCTTTGAAGTCCAGTCGAATATGATAGAAACATATATGCACAGAATTCCAAACCAACAGGTTAAACAATATTTGATTTTGAGCTTGTTTTTGATTTTCAACTCGACGGAAAAAAAGTTGAAGCAAGTGTGCTTTAGCTATTTGTGCAATTTGTATCTTTGAAATGAGAGGATCATACTTACGTTTTTTGTTTGTTTGTTTGTTTGTTCAGTTTTTCGCGAGAAACCATTGTATAAAGCCTGTCTCATACGAACAATGGAACAGGTCGACGTGAAGAGAAGAAACATTAGAACCCATCGAATAACCACTGTCTCATACGAATAATGGAACAAATCGGCGAGAAGAGGAGTAAAATTAGTACCCATAGAATAACCACTGTCTGTTGAAAAACATGTTCACTAAGCATACCAAATTTGTTATCAATCAAAGTACAATTGACCTCCACGAGATGACTGTAATATTTCTAAAATTGACGTTACCGCCCCCTAACTCTAACACTAATTATTAAATACTGATATTTGGTACCTACACAATTTACATAGAAATGTCTCAAGCTGTTATAAACCATAGCCTCCTGGTATTTTGTAACATATTATACATACAGTGTGATGCATTTTAGATTAATTAACTATTCCCTTCTTGCACTTGCAGTCAAAATACAGCAATTAGAAAAAATGTTTCAAATAGCTAAGCCAAAAAAATTGACTCGGGCGAAAGCATTTATATGTAATGTAGTAACAAGTATGTGTTGATATACTAAATATATCTTATAGTCGCATGTGGAACTCCTGCACCAGTTCCTTACAGCACGTATGCAGCATCAGGAAGCAGCATAGGAGATACAGTAACCTACCAATGTGATGCGAATTATTATCTGGCACAGGGAACTTTAACATCAACATGTGAGATTAATGGAACATGGACAGGAACAGCACCAGCTTGTTGGCGTAAGAATATGTCATATAGGTTTAGCAACAATTAGTTTTGGAAAAACACACATTTTTTTAAATATTAATTCGGTCCCGAGTAACGTCATTCAGACTGCATGTTTAGTTGCGTTCATGTTGCTAAATCTTTAGTTTTCCCGCATAATGTTTTGTGGAATATTTATTTTTGTCTCGTCGTCTTTTTTTCTTTTGGTCATTATATTGTCTCCCCTTCATCGATTTATGGCTTCGGATCATCACATTGGTATCTTCAAGATTTTCATAGTGAATCGCAAATGCAAAATGAACCATGTAAGATTAATTATATTCAACCAACATAAGAAAATGTTACCGAGGGTTTTATTTTGTATTTGTCAACATGATGTTATCATAGTGTAGTACAATTTTATTTTTATTTATTAAACGTTAGAGAGAACCGAGAGGGGGGATAATCAAGAATGGTCACTCCAGATAAAAGGGCAACAACTTGCACAAGACACATAACGAGGACAAACAAATAAAACAAAGAACATAACAGAAAAACTAGGAAGATGAACAACACGAACCCTCAACAACAACATCGCGTGTGATCCCAGGTGCTCAGAAAGGGTAAGCACTTCCTGTTTCTAATAAAAGACCTGCCACGTTACTCATGTTTGACACCACTTTACGTAAATATATACATATAACACAAATAAGACATTAGCCATCCTACATACAACTGAGGGTAAAGACGAATCGAACATCATGAGGAAATCGTAACGGATATCACAACACGGAGCTAGGAACATGAAGACACATAATAGGAGAACATGAACAACACGAACCACACTACTTAAAACAGAGGACGAACTTCAGTGACTGCTGTATTTGTTTATTAAAAGTGTTTAGTCGATATATCTGAATAATGAATATTATCCATTGTAAAATGTCTTATTCGTTAGTACATGAACTAAGAACCAATAATGCATAGTTTGTCTACGCACAAATTTAACATAATATTATTATATTTACAGCTTCTGGTTGCCCTGTACCAGATCCTGTTGACAACGCATCTATCACAACATCAACAGCACTGCGATCTAACTCTATGTATTCAACAGGAACTGTGGTAACGTACACATGTCCTTCAGGATACGATATGATCGGTAGTTCGTCAAGAACATGTCAAAGTGGTGGTTACTGGGATGGACAATCTCCATTCTGCACAGGTCTTTACATACAAGCATTATTACTGTTATTAAGTCATTAACGATGTTTTTTTAAACGAGGGGACTTTTCTCAGTCATCTCTCATCGAAGGGCGAAGCCCGCAGATGAGAGATGACTGAGAAACGTCCTTGAGTTTTAAAAAATATCTTTAATTATTTTATCGCTATTTTGTATTCATAATTAAATCATTTTTACTGAGATACTGTCATATTTTTAAACACAATTAATAGTTTATAT
>MJUT01039381.1:29177-49630 GCA_002080005.1 Gigantidas platifrons
CTGTGTCTCGTCGATGCAATTTGTTCCCACCGTAAACCGTCGTTCGATAATATTTGCGTTTCGAACATAATTGCATTATAATGTGTGATGATCTCCAAGAGTACCAAGTGTTCATATATAAAAAGAGTGGAATACTTTATAAACACGCAAATAAATTCATGTACACTCGTTACTCACGTCGTCATTCTTTCCATGTATGATAACTTTGTTGTTGGAAGATCATCCAAATATAATTTCCTATTTCATTTGTTATAATTGTATTTCAAAAGGTGTTTCAACTTGTGCTTCCAAATAGAAATATTTCAAATAGTCATGAAATTTTATTCTTTTTCAAACTTCAAATGAAAAAGATTTATATAGCATCCTACTAAATTATGTACTAGTAAATAGAATATATTTCGATAACATATATAAAAAACTTGTTCATTATATTAATTATATATTTCATGTGCCAATACAATTCTTGATTTTCCGTTTGTGTTAAGTATCTTTACATTTTTATTGTTTTGTTAAGTTCTTGTAGTTTCTTATGCCTAAATAGCATGCCACAGTCACATCTTCTTTGAAGTCCGTAACAATACTTATGTAAGTCCATATTGAAAAGTAAGTAACATATCTATTAGAAAACAGTAGCGTTTCTATTGAAAAGAAGTAGCATTACGCAAAACGACTATATTGAAAAGTAGTAGGGTCGAAATTTTCACGCATATTCTATAACAGTCTAATATTAATTAATTATGCATTACTGATGTAAAATTCTACATGTAAGATTTAGTTTTACATTCAAATTAACATATAAAATAGTAAAATACTTACTTTGTAGGCTTTAATGTATAATCGTGCTATATTTTCCTACCGACCATTGGAGATTTCCAATATACAGGCAAGTATATGGTCTGTTGATGATGAAATTAAACCATAAAAAACGCCGATAGAGATAGTATTAAACCCGGAACGAATATATACCAATTTCAAGTGTGATTAGATATAATATTTTGGATAAAGACTGAAAATACATATTTCGTCTGCAATGTTTACAATGTTCTATTAGAAAATTTAGCCCGTTCATATTTGAAAAGTTCTTCTCGACTAGCACTATGCATAGACTGGTATAGTAGTGTGGTCACCGTAGCCGAATGGTTAGATGGAAGTTTTGAAAGTCAAAATAGACTTTGAAAAGCTCAGCAGGGGTTCGAGACACGAAAGCCCAAAAATATGTAAAACGTGTGTTTAAGCCTAAAACAGTAAAAGGTTAAAGTTCATATATTCAAGAACAAAAGAATAAACTGTAGATTCTTAAAAATAACCCTCTGTTCGAACAATAGTGTGACGTCAGATAAATACATTACGTAAGTGATATCAACCTTGTCCCAAAAATGGGTCAGATTATTAAAGTACAGCGGCCTGTATCATCGGCCCCTATTAACGGCCTGTATCATCGGCCTCTATTAGCGGCCTGTATGTGATATTAGAGGCCGCATTTACAATAGCTTTGCTGGTGGTATTATTGTACAATGTAATTTATTAGGCGTAATGGTAATCTTACTCAAACATAGCTAACCTTACATCATTTCGGCTATCCTTGTTCCCAGCAACTTTTAAACTACTTTTCTTTCTAATATTTTTACTCTACACGTACCTGACTATGGTTATTCTACAAATGATTCGTGTACATTAAAGTAGATATCTACGTTTCCATTGATATTATTGCTTATTCCTCGCTATATATTCCCGTTCATGGTGAGGAGTACTCGATATAACATTATGTGGTAAAGTTTGTAAGTATTTGCGGCAGATTGTTTTTTTTTCGGAGCACTCCGGTTTACTTCACCAATAAGGATGACCTCCATTTACCTCACATATTGTAGAAATTAGTGTTATTCAGCCATGATCTTTATTTTTAGAAATTCTTAATCCGGTGGCTATGCCATAGTGAAGACATTTCCGAAAGAACCGTAAAGCAAATTTGCTATACATTCTCCGAAAAAAATCATTTTCTAGCAAATTTGTTTCGTTGGATGTTCTTACACAAGATTGTTTGTATGGATAACTAATATTATATAGTAGAATAGTAAAGCTTGAAATAATATGACCACTCTGCACACCGAATATCAAACATTAGATCACGAGTAACTGAACAACCCAGTAATTCACGATATTCGGAATTCAACGAGTAGCTATGCTGTTGCACTTTTGCTTCCGCTAAAATGACGTTTCAAAAATGAACTTGTTTTATTTTTATTCTCGGAGAGCAATGTTATTTTCGATTGTGACGACGTTGTTAGTGTCATGACACGCATATTTATTTACCCCATGCAATAACGGTATTTATTTTACTTGGAAATATCAGCATTCCATGGAAATTTCTGTTACAATACACATTAGTATACCGTGCATATGTTTACTATATAAAAGTAATGAGATAATTTGGACATTTACAAGTACTTTGTTGTCTTCCGCAAAACAAAACATTCAGGTTTTTAGACATAGAGTAGTTCCGGTATAATAAAACAGTTATTACCTTCATATGAGGTGTACATCTAATTATCAACCCCCGAGAGGTTGTTTTCCTCAGGCTAAAGCTGCGAAGGCCCTCGGGGAAAACAACCACTCTCGGGTTAGTTTATGATGATTGTATTTGTTAAATTAACAAAAGGGATAGGACACAAGTTTTGCCAACTTATGAAGTCTTCTCCCATTAATACCATAAATTCACATAGTATAATGATCATTCTGAGCATGCATATAATACATATAGAAAATATACTGTAAATAATGTAATTAACGAATTAATAATAATAAAAAAAAAGTTGAGTTGGATGGATGCGAGGTTGGAGAGTAGATAATTATCGAGTAATTATACTACAAGGAATATTTTTGAAGATTTAATAAAATTGAAAACGTGTTTGGAGATATTAATATTTTCTTCGTATGTTAAGTCATCGGACCCGCGGGTTAGTAGATTCAGATCGCTTGTCTGTACCCAATTTAAATTGTTCATCATATTAAGTCTTATTTCGGTATACTTAGGACAAGTAAACAAATAATGGAATACATCTTCCCGTGGAGCTCCACAGGAACAAGTAGCATCATTTACTATATTGACATTTGATAGATCATAATTTAGAAATGAATACGAGTTACGAAGTTGAGTTAGAATAATATTAAGTTTTCTGGGACCATAATAAAAATGTTTCGGGATACGTTTTGTATTATCTGACCGTTCCTTTCGAATGACTTTTTTGAATTTAGTTAATGTGTCAAGACTACGATCAGATTGATCTAGCCGGTTCCAGAGTTTATCAGTAGATGGAATAAAATATTCAGTTGTAATCGAGAGTCTACAAAAAGGTATTATTAAATCCGAACCGTTTCTTAAGGGGTAAATAGTTGTGCTTTGTGCAGTAGGAGGAATAAGTTCTCTAAGATAATTTGGTGTATGTCCATTCTTTATATTATAAAATAATTGGAGTTTCCTATTATATCTTTACTAGAGAGAGTAGTTCGTCCTGTTTCTGAGTACAATTTATCTGTTTTTGTAAAAATTGGTAAACCAGTTACAATCCTTGCAGCATCTAGTTGCAATTTTTCAAGTTTGGTTGAATAACACACTCCACAATTATCCTATATTTCACAGGCATATTTCAAAAATTGGGCGGATATATACGAAATACAGTTTTTCTAGATTTTGTCTACTTAACCTATATTTTAATTTTCGCAGTATACCTTAATGTCTTGATACGTTTAAGATTATATTTTCAATATGGTTATTTTATTTTGCATCGCTTGACAAGGTTACACCTAAGTGTTTATGACTAATTGTTATAGGGATATTGTTTCCATTAAATGAGAAATTAAAATTATATCTAACGTCTGTATTGGAAAATAACATAATCTCAGTTTTGTCTGGATTAAAAGACATTAACCATTTTGTGGACCAGGTATTTAGTTCACACAAGTCATGATTTATAACATTTTCAATTTCAACAACATTTTGACTTGAATAAGCTAAAGAAGTATCATCTGCAAAGAGTCTACTGAGAGAGAGGAGCGTCTCTCCAATATCATTTATATAAGTTAAAAATCGCAATGGGCCTAAAACTGAGCCTTGAGGGGCTCCAGCAGAGACTTCACAAACAGTTAATGATGTTGCCCTGTTAATCACTTTTTGCTCTCTTTGATACAAATAATTTCCAAACCATTTGATTAAAGAACCTTTTATACCATAAGAATTCATTTTATGTATTAAACCCCTTTGCCAAACTTTATCAAAAGCTTTAGAAAAGTCACAGAATAAAAAACAGCTAAATTCTTTTTTTTTCTAGTGAATTGAGTATAGAGTTGTATAGTTCTAACAACTGGTGGATAGTATAATGTTTCGGAAGAAAGCCAGACTGATACTCATATATAAGTTTGTTTCTTACGAGATAATAATAAACATTTTCATAGACTACTCTCGCCATAATTTTGTCAACACAACCTATTAAAGATATTGGACGGTAATTTGAAGGCAAAGAGGCATCCCCTTTTTTAAAATAGCTATCACGTGTGCAATTTTCCAGCTTTAAGGATACTGACCATGTCGTAAAGATTTGTTGAAGATAATTTGAAGTGGTTCGGCAATTTTTTCTGGGGCTATTTTGAGCATTTTATGGCTAATTTTGTCAGGACCGGACGCTTTTTTTAGGTTTAATATTTGAATAATATCTACAATTTCACTAGCAGTCACAAAAATGTCGGTAATTGTGTCATTAGTTTTACTTTCAATATGGGAGACTGGTGTATTTTCTTCCTCCAACTTAGATACTAAGCTAAAATATTTATTTAATAATTCACATTTTTTGTCTTCGTCATATACCATATCATCTAAATGTTCATCATTAATTGTGTTTCGAATCGGAGGGATACAGTTACTTCCCTTGTTAGATTTAATCAGCATTTTCATTATTTTCCAGTAAGTTTTAGGGTTCGTCGAATTATCTAATAATATATTGTCTAAGTCACTTTCAAAATATTATTTTGCTTTCTTTTTCATATTATTGACCTTATTTCTTTTTTTTTTTATTATTTTAAAGTATCGCTTTCCCTCCCAAATTTCAGAACATTTTTTCTCGGGGGATCGCGTAGTCGAATTTCTTTTCTAATTTCGTTATTAAACCATGGTTTATCATAATCCCGTACAGTTATAGTTTTCGTTGGAATACACTCACTGCCTTGCTATGTCCAAACATAATTTAGTAAATTCTTCAACCATGTCATCTACGTCGTTTAAAATGCCTATCTTTTCATTCCAGTTAATTTCGTTCATTTTGTTATTAAAGAGTTCTAAATCTATATTTTCATACTGCCAAATTTCTCTGGTAAATGAACACGAAGTCGATTTTGGACATTTGAGAAAAGCAACTGCTGCATCGTGATCACTAATTCCTGATGGTAACGTCAATACATCAGAATATAGTGGGGTCATGGTATCGGAGATTATAATTGGGTCTAATAAATTATTTAATCTTGTTGGTTTTACTATAACATTTCTAAAATTAAACGTGGTCATCAAGTCGACCAGCTTGTTATTATTTAAATTAAAAAGATTAGAATTCAAGTCGCCCGAAATCACGATATTTTCATTTATCTGATGAGCTAATTCAATAGCATGCGTTAATCGTGACCAATACTCGTTGTCGGTCCACTGTGGACGGTATGTATCGCATAAAAGAAAAGATTGACCCTTCGCGTGAATCTGAACCCAAAGACTTTCGTCTAAATTATTCTCTAGTTGGATTATCCTTGAAATGTTTACATTTTCTTTCGTATAAATCAGAAGCCCACCTCCCGTTTGAATCTGTCTGTCGCGGCATTGGATATTTTTTGTGAAGGAATATAATTCAATATCATCATTCTGTATACTGTTATCAATGTGTGACTCAGTTATTACTAAAATATCAAATCATCTGCAAAATGCTGGACGAAATTTGTTTTGTTTCTTATACTACGTATATTGATATTACACAAGGAAATGGAATTATCTTTTAAACTATTGTCTAAGTTAGGCGGTGAAATCGATATGTCAGTTTCCGGACCAGGATTTAGTTCGACATTACCGATCATTAAAATGAAGTGAAAAACAAATAAAATAAAGACAATATTTACATTTGGATTTAAACTCTGGAGTACAAGGAGAGACACGAACAAAAAAGAACACCGTAAGTTTGTTAATAAGATATTTCTATAAGATTCAGCTTGTACAAGCACGCATTTTTTACTTGAGATCCTTTCAAACAGTTATAAAACATGCCTATGGATCTGTAAGCTTCTGATGAATTACCAATTGGGTTTCAGAAGAAGATAGATACAGAGACAGCCACAGTCATATTTTATATGTCGTAAAGTAAGAACCCCCTCGCATCCACAAAAACACAAGTACAAATGTATTTGTACAGGTAAGTATAAAACAAATATACAACATTGAAGAAAATTTTGATGAACAATGAACAAAAAAGTATAATAAAAAAGAATATGTACACAGTTACATATTCGGATGTCATTTATTGGATTAATTTCAGGCAAGGCTGAAAAACATAGGAAAAATATTTCATAATTATATTTATTATTCCTAAAAGGGCGAATATGAAAAATTACTGAATAAGGAACAATTAAGAAAAAAATGGGACAAATAAAAAAATAAAAAATAAATGCTTCAGGTGTGTTTATGATGAAATTAAATTTGTATAGAGATATTTTAATGCTTAGTATATTATGTGAATGTTTTATGAAGAAGAGAAAAAAAACAAAAACAAAAAACAAAAAACTTCTCAGATAGCAGTAGATGAAATTTGAGAATAAATAAAAGATTTCTAAGTAGGTTAAAAAGGTATTTGATGCAGCTTTGGTTACTAACATAATAACAACACAACAACAACAACAACAAATACAAATTCCGGCAACAGCATATTTATTCATTGATTACTGTATTCCGCAAATATTCATCAACTCATATACATATACACACATTAGTTGCATGTGTTATTATTGGAGTATATTGGACAGTTTTAATTAAGCAAAAGCTAAGGCATTACTGAATAAAAACAGCGCTACGAACTTTATATATCGACAATGGACAAATACATCACAAAGTTATACATGATTGATACAATGTATATTTTCCGACTTACAACAATGCACTTATACCAGCTATACATGTTTGAGAAAAAAAGATATAGTAGAAGAAATATGTAGGGTTGATGCATTAGTGACAATTGTACTCCGAAAAAGGGGGGCACGTATATTGGGTAAATGAGAGATATGCAGCAATTGCACACGTATCTAGGTCACGAATTTGTTATACACACATATTTACACATGTATTTACTCATAATTTACTAAAAATTAGCATTCCTTTCCTTTTAATTCTACATGGGTGGGGTAATTGAAGGATTTTTTCTATAGAAATTAACAAAAAGCAAGAAAAACCCAAATTGTCCCACTTATTTTCATGGATGAAAATAAGATAACAAATTGAAGAAAGATATATTTACATTGATTTCTTGTTAACTTGGTTTTTGAAAGCTTTTCGAGTTGACAAGTTGGGTGGGGTACGTAAAGTGACCGATTATTTTTTTTGACAGAAATTAAAAATTAAATAGATCTACTAATTTTCGTGATGTGAAAAGGTAACAAAGGGAAGACAGATTGTATGTATTTCATGTTAACTTGGTTTTTGAAGGTTTTTGAGTTAGTGGCAGATGGATGTAAAGTAGATATGTGTAGGCTAAAACACTATTAGTTATATATATTTGGCTACATGTGTACCAACATAATAACAAAATGCAACACACATATTGAACAATAACATACAATAGATACAAATTCAACATCACATTTATTCTTTGCTTTGTACTGTCAGTCCGGCAAATATTGGTTACATACATTAAAATTTTCTTTTTTTTTAAATCAACAACAACAACAAATCAAAAAAATAAATAACACAAAACATAGTCTGTACAAATGATGGGAACAGGTCTCGCCTGTTTCGTAGCGAGCACAAGCTACATTTCATATTTTCCGACAGTGCATATGGGATTATACTGTATATTCGTGTAATCAAAACATATTAAGAAGAAGCTTTGGAAATATACATACACACAAATTATGTAATGGATGTCTACGTTGCGGTGTGGGTTGGGTCCATTTCCCCCCTAAAACATTACCCTTCGCTCTACAGTATATCTGTTTAAATATTTGCCGGCATCCAGTAGTGTAATAATTTATACATATAATAAGAAATATATATAATTGGTTAAGGATATTTCCTTTGGTTTAACTTACCAATAGATTTCTCTTAAATTTTATTTTACTTATTTCAAAGGTTATAGGGTTGCACTAAAAAAACCTTTGAGCTCGTATAGTTTGGTAGAGAGTGAATATGCTATTATATCAATACACAAATATCGTAGTATTATAGTTGGAACTATATTTTTAGTTGGGAGGGAATATGCAATACACCAATACACAAATAAATAATTTAAAAAAAACAACAACAACAAAATGTCTGATCATTTTGACGCATATACGGCAGCTGTAGTCTCCAAATTTTTAGAAGAAAATGATTTTGACTTGGAAAATGTGGAAATGCCAGAATTTATTATTCTAGATGTCCAAACAAATGTTCCAAATTCCAATGGCAATACAAATGAAAATGTATATCAAACTAAAGCCCAGCCGTGTAGATTTCAAAACGTTTCATTTGAGGACATTGATTCATTCCTTAGTTCGAATTCTGTTACACATGAAATACACACGACTCGGACAATAATAACACATCGTGCCTGGTTCCTCAGATAAATCGGACTGGCATGAGTCACAATTGCAATGAATTTTTCCACAACAACTTTACAAATCCGCCCATATTCAAATAAAATGCAGAAACTCGTCCTTCATTTAAATTTCCAATTTTTTTCATCGAAGCGACAACACTTGACTTGTTTGAATGTGCAGCCATATTGATTACACACTATCATTGCTCGTAGATTCATACGCGTGGAATGAAATATACAAATAAAATAAAATAATATAAAAGAAATTTTGGAAGTCTATATAATAAACAGTATAACTAATCGTAGATTTTGAATATCAAAATAAGACCACTCGTGACCGAATACGCATTAAGGATTAAACTCGTGGACGGAACAAGTTCCGCCAACTCGTTTAATCCTTATGCGTACTTCGGTCGCTCGTGGTATTATTTTGATATTCAAATTCTACGATTAGTTATACTATATATAAATACAAGTTCAACATCACATTAACTCTTTGCTTTATATTGTCAGTCCGGCAAATATTGATTACATACATTAAAATCAAATAAAAAAAAAAATCAACAACAAAAAAAAATAAAAAAAATAAATAACACAAAACATAGTCTGTACAAATGATGGGAACAGGTCTCGCCTGTTTCGTAGCGAGCACAAGCTACATTTCATATTTTCAGACAATGCATATGGGTTTATACTGCATATTCGTGTAATCAAAACATATTAAGAAGAAGCTTTGGAAATATACATACACACAAATTATGTAATGGATGTCTACGTTGCGGTGTGGGTTGGGTCCATTTTCCCCCTAAACCATTACCCTTCGCTCTACAGTATATCTGTTTAAATATTTGCCGGCATCCAGTAGTGTAATAATTAATACATGTAATAAGAAATATATATAATTGGTTAAAGATATTTCCTTTGGTTTAACTTACCAATAGATGTCTTTCAAATTTTATATTACTTATTTCAAAGGTTATATGGTTTGAACTCGTATATTTTGGTAGAGGGGGAATATGCTATTTTATCAATACACAAATATCGTTGTATTATAGTTGAACTATATTTTTAGTGGGGAGGGAATATGCAATACACCAATACACAAATAAATATTTGTAGAGTGATTATGGTCACTGTTTCAGAGATTATATATATACATATAATTTCTTTCTTCTATTGGAGAGCAGTATGTAAATCTATGCGAAGAAGTAAGCACTTTTAGAGTAATTACAGTTTGCTGTATCAAAGATTATTTTGAACTATTATGGTTTGGGCTGTTATTTGTAGGGGAGACAGGGAATGCCAGTATGCAATTACTGTCTCAAATATTATAGTTGAATTATAAATAGGTTGGGCCTGGATTATTTTATATATATGGAAGGAATATGCAAATGTACCAACACACAAATAGGCAAATTGTATAGTAGTTTTGGTTTACTGTACTAAATTTTATATTTTAATTATAAATGGATTGAGCTTGTATTAATTTTGGTTGGGTGTGATATACAAATCTCTCAATACATTGAATTTGTAGTAAACTGTTTCATAGATTGCATTTGAACTATATATTTAGGGAGATAATATGCGAATATACCAGTACACAAGTGAGCATTTGTAGATTGATTATAGTTACTTTATTAATATTATACTTAACTAAATGGGTGTGACTTGTATATTTTGTGAGGAGGGAGTATACAAACATTCCAATACACATTTAGACAATTTTAGGGTAAATTTTAGTTTACTATACCAAGTTTATATTTGATCATAAATGGTGTGAGGTTGTATTTTTGTTTGATGGTGAACGAATATGCAGATCTACCAATACATAAGACATTTGAGGTGATTGTAGTTTACTGTAACATAATTCTTTTATTAAGCAGCATACAAAATTAGTTCATATCAACTATTTGGAGAAGTAACAAACAATCAATGAAAAGTTGTTAAATTGGGATTAATCACAGACTAAACTGACCCATGGTCCTCGAAGATACGTTCCACACATGTGTCTGACCTGCGCAAGATAACCATAATATCATCATGATTTCGGATTTGCCTTTTTCTACTGTTCTCACTTGTTTTTAGATAAATTCTCCCATCTATTGTCCAGTAAGCGTGTATGTTACGACTATACTTGAGCTCCGCCAATGTTTTTACAAGATCTGTTCGATATTGGTTTAAGTTCTCAGTGATAAATATATTATCTGGATGATGTTTATGTTCTTTCTTTGAGTTATATACCTTCTCACGGATACGATAAGATAGGAAACGAACGATTACTTGGGATTTACCGTCCTTAGGTTTGCCTATAACATGGGAACGACCTATATCTGCCTTCTTCATGTCAGTAATACTTAGGTTATTTTTGCATATATCTGGTATTATGGAGTCAGTATCGACAGGGTGTTTATCCTTTCCATGTTGTTAAGTGGAACTTTGATGTTGTGGAAATTGCAGACTAGTCCTGCGCGAATATTGTTCTTGGTTCCCAACCATAAGCTCCAACTCATTTATTTTCTTATAGAGCACCTCAATATCACTTTCCCTTTCCTTGAGGGACTCATCAATTTCACCATTTTATTAACAGAGATGGACGATCATAGACGCTTGTTTTTGCATCATATCTTTCTGTTCTACAATTGTTTTATCCTGATCATTGATTTGTTTCCAATGGTTTTATATGATCTTTAATTAAGCCTACAATGTAATGCACCTGATGAATGTTAATTATAACGTAACGTGTAATGAACACTAAATTAGATATCTATGTTTTGTGTTTTTTTTGTTGTTTATTTGTGTTTTTTTACTTATAATATACAGTCAAACATGTCCATGTGGTCACCTCTATTGAGCAGCCACCTGTATTAAAATGTCACCTTTTTCTTGTCTTGTCATAGAAAATTTCATATGAATTGAACCTTTTTTAGAGGTCACCTGTCTTATAAGGCCATCTTTTCTTTGTCCCACAGATGACCTCTTAGTACGCAGTCAAACCTGTCCATGTGGTCACCTCTATTGAGAAGCCACATGTATTAAAAGGTCACCTTTTTCTTGTCTTGTCATAGAAAATTTCATATGAATTGAACCTCTTTTTAGATGTCACCTGTCTTATAAGGCCATCTTTTCTTTGTCCCACAGATGACCTCTTAGTACGCAGTCAAACCTGTCCATGTGGTCACCTCTATTGAGCAGCCACATGTATTAAAAGGTCACCTTTTTCTTGTCTTGTCATAGAAAATTTCATATGAATTGAACCTCTTTTTAGAGGTCACCTGTCTTATAAGGCCATCTTTTCTTTGTCCCACAGATGACCTCTTAGTACGGGTTTGACTGTATTTATATTAATTCTGTTTTGTTTTATGTTCTATAAAATGCTGATGTTATCAATTTAATAAAAAAAAGACATGAATAGTCTCTTCTATTTTGTAATCAATTGATACAGTTAGACTTATCAAATTATATACTATACTTTTGTCGTTGAATTTTTCACTTTTCCTGGCGTCATCTCAATTTTATGATCATCCGTGTAACTGTAATGTGAAGATTACGAGCATGATACTGGGCGTTGGCTACAAGATCTACAATTTCTAAGCATCATACAGTAATAAGGAAAGGTTGGAACATAGAGGGATTTAAAATAATTAACACAGAAATATTTGTTTTTATCAAATATCTTATAACCAAATATAAGATGTTTTAAAGTAATGTCTAAATTAAATAAAACAAATATATAGCCTTTTGTGACCGTTACAAAGCTCACATTCTTGTTGATATATACAAAAAAGCTTAAAATCTAGGAGCCTAACAATCTCAATTTTGATATAGGGAAAGCACTACAAAAAGGTGACAAAATAGGAAACAAATATTTATGTCGCCCTTAGGAAGGCATGTAAATGAGCGCCTAGAGCTCGTTCATACGTAATGTCCTTCCCCTTGTCGGTATAAGGAGTTGTTGGTGGTCCGTTGCAAGGTTTCCTCACTATACTCCTTCCCCTTGTCGGTATAAGGAGTTGTTGGTTGTCCGTTGCAAGGTTTCACCACTATATGTCCTGCCCCTTGTCGGTATAAGGAGTTGTTGATGGTCCGTTGCAAGGTTTCCCCACTATATGTCCTGCCCCTTGTCGGTATAAGGAGTTGTTGGTGGTCCGTTGCAAGGTTTCCCCACTATACTCCTTCTCCTGGTCGGTATAAGGAGTTGTTGGTTGTCCGTTGCAAGGTTTCCCCACTATACTCCTTCCCCTGGTCGGTATAAGGAGTTGTTGGTGTCCGTTGCAAGGTTTCACCACTATATGTCCTTCCCCTGGTCGGTATAAGGAGTTGTTGATGGTCCGTTGCAAGGTTTCCCCACTATACTCCTTCCCCTGGTCGGTATAAGGAGTTGTTGGTGTCCGTTGCAAGGTTTCACCACTATATGTCCTTCCCCTGGTCGGTATAAGGAGTTGTTGGTGGTCCGTTGCAAGGTTTCCCCACTATACTCCTTCCCCTTGTCGATATAAGGAGTTGTTGGTTGTTCGTTGCAAGATTTCTCCACTCTACTCCTTCCCCTGGTCGGTATAAGGAGTTGTTGGTTGTCCGTTGCAAGGTTTCACCACTATATGTCCTTCCCCTGGTCGGTATAAGGAGTTGTTGGTGGTCCGTTGCAAGGTTTCCCCACTATACTCCTTCCCCTGGTCGGTATAAGGAGTTGTTGGTGGTGCGTTGCAAGGTTTCACCACTATATGTCCTTCCCCTGGTCGTTATAAGGAGTTGTTGGTGGTCCGTTGAAAGGTTTCCACACTATACTCCTTCCCCTTGTCGGTATAAGGAGTTGTTGGTTGTCCGTTGCAAGGTTTCACCACTATATGTCCTGCCCTTTGTCGGTATAAGGAGTTGTTGATGGTCGATTGCAAGGTTTCCCCACTATATGTCCTGCCCCTTGTCGGTATAAGGAGTTGTTGGTGGTCCGTTGCAAGGTTTCCCCACTATATGTCCTGCCCCTTGTCTATATAATGATGTGTTGGTGGTCCGTTGCAAGGTTTCCCCAATATATATCCGGCCCCTTGTCGATATAAGAAGTTGTTGGTGGTCCGTTGCAAGGTTTTCCCACTATATGTCCTGCCCCTTGTCGGTATAAGGAGTTGTTGTTGGTCCGTGGCAAGGTTTTCCCACTATATGTCCGGCTCCTTGTCAGTATAAGGAGTTGTTGGTGGTTCGTTGCAAGGCTTCCCCACTATATGTCCTGCCCCTTGTCGGTATAAGGAGTTGTTGGTGGTCCGTTGCAAGGTTTCCCCACTATATGTCTTGCCCCTTGTCGGTAAAATGAGTTGTTGGTGGTCCGTTGCAAGGTTTCCCCACTATATGTCCTGCTCCTTTTCGGTATAATGAGTTGTTGGTGGTCCGTTGCAAGGTTTCCCCACTATATGTCCTGCTCCGTGTCGGTATAATGAGTTGTTGGTGGTCCGTTGCAAGGTTTTCCCACTATATGTTCTGCTCCTTGTCGGTATAGTGAGTTGTTGGTGGTCCGTTGCAAGGTTTTCCCACTATATGTCCTGCTCCTTGTCGGTATAAGGAGTTGTTGGTGGTCCGTTGCAAGGTTTCCCCACTATATGTCTTGCCCCTTGTCGGCATAAGGAGTTGTTGGTGGTCCGTTACAAGGTTTCCCGACTATATGTCCTGCCCCTTGTCGGTATAAGGAGTTGTTGGTGGTCCGTTGCAAGGTTTCCCCACTATATGTCCTGCTCCTTGTCGGTATAAGGAGTTGATGGTGGTCCGGTGCAAGGTTTCCCCACTATATGTCTTGCCCCTTGTCGGTATAAGGAGTTGTTGGTGGTCCGTTGCAAGGTTTCCCAACTATATGTCCTGCCCCTTGTCGATATAAGGAGTTGTTGGTGGTCCGTTGCAAGGTTTCCCCACTATATGTCTTGCCCTTTGTCAGTATAAGGAGTTGTTGGTGGTCCGTTGCAAGGTTTCCCCACTATATGTCTTGCCCCTTGTCAGTATAAGGAGTTGTTGGTGGTCCGTTGCAAGGTTTCCCGACTATATGTCCTGCCCCTTGTCGGTATAAGGAGTTGTTGGTGGGCCGTTGCAAGGTTTCCCGACTATATGTCCTGCCCCTTGTCGGTATAAGGAGTTGTTGGTGGTCCGTTGCAAGGTTTCCCCGCTATATGTCTTGCCCCTTGTCGGTATAAGGAGTTGTTGGTGGTCCGTTGCAAGGTTTCCCCACTATATGTCCTGCCCCTTGTCGGTATAATGAGTTGTTGGTGGTCCGTTGCAAGGTTTCCCCACTATATGTCTTGCCCCTTGTCGGTATAAGGAGTTGTTGGTGGTCCGTTGCAAGGTTTCCCTTCTATATGTCCTGCCCCTTGTCGGTATAAGGAGTTGTTGGTGGTCCGTTGCAAGGTGTCCCCACTATATGTCTTGCCCCTTGTCGGTATAAGGAGTGGTTGGTGGTCCGTTGCAAGGTTTCCTCACTATATCCAATAAAATGAAAAACAACAAATAGTACCACGCTGTCGTGCTAAGAATATCCCCACTCGTTCATTTGTAAGTCGCACGGTAAGCAAGAAGTAGATGTGCGGTAAACCTGGAAAGGGGAGACACGGTACAAGTCACCATGCCAAAGCCATATATCAAATATAAAATCATTTCTTCCAGTAGAAGCTGAGATATATGTTACGAAAGTGTGACCGGCTGGACGGACGGACAAGGTGATGGCAATATAGCCCCCTCTCTACGAGTGGGGGTATAACAAGCAAGACATAACCACTGACCTCTCAATAGATAATTTGCCTTAGATACATTTTCTGTCACTCCTATAATATAATATTATTTTGGACTGTATGTCCCTTTGGGGTAAAAATTTACATTTTTCAAAAAAAGAAACAATATTTATTTAAATGTTACATTTTATGGGTAAATAATGTTTCAGAGCACTTTCTTTTTATCATCGAATTTTTTTAGTCATTGTTATTATGAATTACACAAATATATTCAATATTTATATATATTTTTGCTATTAATATTTCATATACCAAACATCATTGATCATAAGGACGTATTATGAAGACAAATTGATTCTAATGCAATAGATATTGCTTTATTGCATAATTGATGTGTTTGAAAGTTTATAACTTTTTGAATATTTAATTTATTATGAAAGTAAGAACTACAAGGGATTGTTAAATTTAAGTCAGACTTTCAACAATTTATCGTGAGTGAGAAACGGATATATGATAAAAAGAGGAAATGAGGTTTTTGATCATTTGTTTGAGTAAGTATTTGGTTTATATTTTAAAATGTTTGTAGATACCAAAGGGGCAATCAGAGAAGGACATTCAATACAATGGCCAAAGGGTGAGGAGAATAGGACAAATAATGATCATAAAACACTGAAAACTAAAGATCGAGCAACATGAACCCTACTAGCACCAGCAGTGAACTCCAGTGCTGCGGAGGGTTATGCCGTTACATATGTATAAATATCGTGCTCAGTATTAAAAAAAACACCAATTGTTATTATTAGTTTTTGATCCATTGTCATTTTTATTTTTATTTGGCTGTTGATAAATAATGTTTAAAAAAAAACAAGTGTCTGATCTTATAACAAATATTTACAATCAAAATAAAAGAGGTGTGCTTAATCCCATAAAAAATATAACGAACTTCTCATTTTAATTAAATTGTTATAAAGATAATCTATTTACCATTTACCTCTCTCTCAGTCATTGTCTAATATTATAAAGCTGAATTGCGAGTGTTCTTCTCCGTCTTTTCATTTTCCACATTCTCGCGCAAAATGTCAAATTGTCTAACACTTGTGTATATCGTCGTATATATATTGTCATTCTCTGTCGACTTTCATTGATTTGCCCAAGAGTAAGACGACGGGGGCCACACGTGGAACAGAAACGGCTACCCTTCTGGAGCACCTGAGTTCACATCCGTTTTTTGTGTGGGTTCATCTTGCTTGATTTTCTGTGTAGTACTTTGTAGATCGTTGTTTGTCCTTTTGTCCTTTTTCTCTTGTCCATTGCGTTGTCTGTCCTTAGATTTAGGGACTCTGATTACCCATTTGGTATCTTCAAACTGTTCTTCATTGTTTCTGTTGGAATTTTAAAAGTTGTTTTTTCTCTCAGTATCGTTGTTTTCCAGTGGTACTTCAACAACGGAATGGCTGACTTTGTTTTTTCTCATCCAATTATCTTAAGCTAGCGATAAAGATTTCAGGAATAATTATTCTGATAGACATGTAATCGAATCTCTGTCCTTAAAGAATCTGTTTAAAGAATAATGTATATTCAATTGTCGTCTAAATGATAAACTTATGTCATTTGCCAACTTTGCTTGTTCTCTTACCGCATCATATTCCGATAGAAATGTCAAAGTAAACATCACATGTTGGATAAAGCGACTGCAGGAAAAGTTTGAAGATACCACAAAGGGGTAACCAGTACCCGTAAATCAAAGTAGGACATTGTATTAATGGCTGAAACAAAAAGGACAAAGGAACAAACAATGATCTACAAAACAGTGCATAGAAAACTAAAGATCGAACAACACGAATCCTACAAAAAATCGGTGGTGAACTCAGCTTAAAGGGCAGATGATGTTTATTAGTAGTATTATAATTGCCATTTCCTCTTCAATTGCAATTTTGTCTTTTCTTATAGCGAGTTTCCTTTTTCTAACGCCTTTTCATTTGTTATATTTTTTAGACTTTCTGAAAATGTATCTCTTCGACGTTATTCATTCTCTATCTCTTAATATTTAGTGTCTGTAAAATGTAGTAGATTCAAGGGTATCAGGAGTATTTCTGTCGCTACCACCGTACCCAATTTTACCTCTCCCTGAAAAAGCTACCACGATAAGGCTGAAAAATAACACACTAAGCAATGACTCCTTTGAAAACTATGTTAATAACAAATAAGGGTAATAAGAAAATTACCGAACACCGAGCAATCTTCCAAAGGGAAAGTCAAAACTCATAAATCAACAAACAGACAAAATCAATCAACAACCTGAAAACTGGGAAAACCGCAATGGCCCTGACTTGGTACAGGCATTTCTAAAGAAATGGTGGGTTGAATCACATTTTACTGCGCCAAACCTCCCGCTTTCATTACGGTTCAAAGGCAGACGATAAGTTTATGACAAAAGAGACGATTTCTATATTCCATTGTACATGTATATGTTTTGTAATGTTTTGTTGATCATTTTTTGTCCCTTTGTTCTTTTTCTTTTGGTCATTGTATTGTCTGTTCTTAGATTTACGGTTTGTGATTACCCTTTTGGTGTCTTTAAAAGTTATTTTACAATAGGCATATTGCAATTAATGTAAACACATCATCTCTTTCTACTGTTTTCCATTAGGTTTAGGAAATGTTCCGACAGTGTAATATGGGGGTTTTCATTTTACTCATACTTGCATGACCACATCATTCCTCTAACAAAGGAGGTTGGGGCCCATAAAACTAGTCTGACTCCGCCACATTTGATTGTAATACGTGTGCCAAGCCAGGAAAGTGTGTGATCATGTATATATGTATTAAGGATATCGATTTTGCCTATGTTTCTGTGACTTTACGGATGTGGTTTGGAACTTTTCCGACTGTATTGTAATTTTGTTTTTTCCTATTATTATGAAAAGCAAGATTAAACATTGATGGAAATAAATTCCACCAATATCATCCAAACAAACAAGAACATTAATTCATTAATAAATAAAAAGGCCATGTTATATGACGTTGGAAATCTATGTCCAGAATTGGAAACCAAACAGCTATGCTTTATGCTATAAGTTCAATTAAAAAAGAATATATAAAAAACAATAACACATAGAATGGCAGAACACGTGTATCATGGTTAAAAATCTTTAGACATGGCTTAAAGTTTTAAATATTATTTGTATGTGTACACTAATATTGGAAAGAAGATAAAAGTAAATATTTGTCAATTTTACAACTGTAATACATACTGAATAATATAATATTGTATTTAAATACTAATATTAACAATATGTTTTGCTAATATAAGTTTATTATTGGGTCATTTTCACATCTGTTATGTAAAATATGAGAAATATAACTGACGATTTTGTTTCCTTTTAAATAAATCGATGTTGTCGTGCTAATTAATTAAAATTTGTACTTTAGGAAAAAACGCACAGTCCGGAGGGTTGATCGAATATAAGATATGGATGCAAAAAAAAACAAACAAACAAAGAAACAAGTAAACGAACAAATAAAAACCATAACAAAAAACAAAATAAACAAACAAACAAAACAAAAAAACAAATAAACGAAAAAATAAAAGCCATAACAAAAAACAAAACAAACAAAAAAACAAACAAACGAAAAAATAAAAGCCATAACAAAAAACAAAACAAACAAAAAAACAAACAAACGAACAAAATAAAATCCACAGCAAAAAACAAAACAAACAAAAAACAAGACAAAACAAAACAATAACGGCAAAAACATAAAGGTGGCGGTACAAAATAGAGCAAAAGTTCGCACAGTACGATACCACCACCCCACACAAAAAAAGAAAAATATATAATCCGGTAGTAATATCATATTCTCTGGAAGATTTTCCTTGCCCTATTATGGAACCTTATTTGTGTTTTTCATGTCGGTATCAATAGTAGAAATATATATATTTTTTTTTATCTTGCTTGGCTTTCCCCAGATAAAACATTGTAATTATTTGGCCTTAACGTAGTAATGACCTGCTTATTATTTTTTAAATCGCATACTATACATTTATTGCATATTAGTGAGGGAAATATGAAAATTTATTCACCCAAGGGTATCATATAATATGATACTCGTGGGTTAATAAATGTTCATATTTCATGTACCCGCATGCTATGAATGTTTTATTATACCGAATGAAACCAAGAAAACACATATATGTAAAATACTGCTGGCAAACATATTCTAAGTCCATTGGAACGTTGTCTCAGATATTTAACCCTTACATGTCCAAAGAGCCTATAAATAGGCTTTTCAAACACCCACTCGAGTGCCAACGGCCGATTTATAGGCTTTGCGTAAAACGTTATTCATCAATAGACGTCACAGTTTACATGACATCACAAGTTGAGTGATTTGGCGCTCTGTAAAGGAAATGACTGGTCGATCTTGCATTCGATAGTACCCACACAACCAGACGCTAATATTCGCCCATCTACATCCAATTCTGGACCAAGAAACTTACCAACCAGAAATGCTCAGCCTATAGGGTACTTTTATCTATGCCCAGTGCTAGTTTGCAAAAAAAAAACAATTGTGCAAGAATATGATCGAAACTAACAGGGAGGCGTTTGTCTATTTATATTACAAGGGAAAAACAGAATAATATATGAAATTGTTGATACATATTAAGTAATAAGAAAACATAACCCAAATGGTATACCATATAATGGATACAAATTAACGATCTTGGAATGACCATGGGGGCTTCGATAAGCGATATCCATCTCCATCAATACGGCGAGATCAGTAATACAGTAAGACGATTTGTGGAATATACTGAAACTTAATAATTGCATCCTGTTTTAAATAAATACACCCTTCTTTAAGATATATGTTACGCGATTCCAATGAGTTGTTGCGAGGTACAAATGATTTGTATGTGCACTGCGCATCAAATCAACTGAACGGC
>MJUT01039396.1:49020-72858 GCA_002080005.1 Gigantidas platifrons
AATATATGGTATGTAAAGACTTAAAGAATCAGAAGCCGTAAATCGAAGAATTTCAATACAAAGGCAAGAAGAAGGAACGAACATATGGGCAAGAAAAGTTTTTAGATACCAATCGGATAATCAAAGGCAGTACATCAAAGGCAGTACATCGAAGGCAGTACATCAAAGGCAGTACATCAAAGGCAGTACATCAAAGAAGAAAAGACCATGCAATGGCCAAAAGAAAAAGAAGTCAAGAAAAAACAAGTACACATACATTATATATTCAGACAATGTATGCATATATGATTTATCCTGACCATAATATTTTTCAAAAAATGACAAAACGCTGAAATTCGTCAAGAAAAGAGCGACGTTAAAATAAACATTCATAATATCATCACCTGACTTGAAATCATAAGATAAATATAAGAAAAACCAGTGGGTAAACGTTTATAAGGTCAATATATTCTGTCTGCTCGAGCTACACAGCTGCAGGATAAAATAATAGATTACGTTTTCGTCAGAATTTTTTGTAACCGACCGATTTAAGCAAAAAACTGGCATAAACACTCTCCAATATAAAACAATATTTAAATACTAGTAGATAAGATCTGTAGATCCATACAGAGCACCAATAAATACTCCTTTTTGTCAGTGCTTAGTGAATTGCAAGAAAGCTTTGACGATACCAAAGAAGTAATCAGAGGCGTATATCAAAGGACATATGATACAAAGGCCAAGAAGAACAGACAGTCCGCAAAGCACAACATAGAACAGTAATTGCGAAACACGAATCCCAGGAAACCCACGTGATCCGTAAGTAAACACAGGTAGTTTTTGCTTCCTTATTGGCACCCGTCGTGATACTGCTAAACGACAAGAACATGGAAATCGTTTTGAAGGCAAGTACACGTAAATGAATACAAATCATACAATTAAATCATGAACCCCTATATAAACTAAACAGGATTAAACCGAACGTCACTTGTGCGAGAAAATCGTAAAGAGAATTTTACAACACGGAAACAAAAAAGAAACAAAGATATGTTACTGAATCGAGGTTTCAAACTATTGTACCAAACTATTTGTGACAAACAGACACAAATTAAAATGTTAGCCATTGCATTTTCAGTTGAGCAAATTCTAAAAATTGCTACAGGAATGTCTATATTTAGCAGTTGCTGTAATTAGCAATAATTTAAAATCTCTATGGTTATTTATTGCTATTTGTCAATAACATTCCCACATATAGATCTATGTATACGTAAATTGTCATCTAGGTACATCTGTAATAGATTTAGTAGTTCATGTCCTTGTAATGTTTCCTTTGTTAAGAAGATAAGGCATTTATTTACGAAAACAAATACATGATCATGGAAATAAGAAAATGGAAACAAAAGTTGAGTACGAAGGATTGTACTTGGTATTACTATTAGTACGAAGAGTTTGAAGCTATCAAAGGTGTAATCACAATGACCAAAAGAAAAAGAAAGAACAAAGAGACAAACAACGATCTACAAAACATACACATAAAACTAAAGATCGAGTAACACGAACCCCACTAAAAATCGGGGGTGAACTCAGGTGCTCCGGAAGGGTAGGCAGATCGATAATTGCCGTCTTATAAAACTGTGATGCGGTGGCTAAGCATCAATGTACAACTTGATAAATAAAACGCACAAATGAAAACTTTCAAATGAACAATTATACAAATCTGGGCACAGGGTCGTATGCATTCATATATAAACTTCTATATATTTTAAATCTACTCTTTATTTGATCTCTCGCACAATTAACTGCATGTTTTCATTCATTTGGTCATGCTTGATAAAACTAAAAGTTGACCGGTATACCGATTAGGCTTGGTTTACCTTGTTTCTATTGTCAACTGCCTTGCATTTATTACTGTCACGATCAAGATAAGTCAGATTAAAGCGTTCAACTCTCTGTCGTCTGCCAACAAGATGGTTCGTTTGGTGGCGGTCATTTTCTTTGCTTGTATAACTGTTTCCTATGGTATGTCAATTACTTATTCTTTTTTTCTAAAATTTCAAGAAAAAAATATGATTTTACATTCAGGTATCGATCACAATTAATTATGATCTCAGATATATCGTGCTAACATTTAGTTTATGACATTTTTTTTAACTAAAATGCACCAGAAATGGTTTCTTGAAAAGGAAGACCCATATACCACTCATTATCATAAATTATGAATTGAAACAGCAACTTGGTGAATAGAGAATTTCAATATGGTTATGAACATACCTTTCGATATCAATAATTTTGCGAATGTAATATAGATGGTTAAGGTAAATCTATATTTCGTGCTATGGTGGAATACGACATCCGTATTATATATGTGGGATGTAATACGGCATGCGTGTTACATGGGGTGTGATATGTACAAATCAAAATGGCGTCTAAGTAATCGTATGCCATCCCTTCAATTAAATAAATAGTCAATTAAGATTTAATAGTATATCGCTAATAGTAAATACGTTAATAGTATGAGTTAATAGCGTTGCGTGATCTTCAATTAAACTGTCTATTAAATAAATTAAAATCAATCCCATAATTCATTACGACGTCACGCATCAGTCAACAACTTCATTTAAATCTCTATCCTTTTTTCTGGAAATAGCTGTAGAAATTCTATACATGTTTATTTTAGGGCGAAGGTCAATGATTTAATATTGCAGGTTGTTGAATATGCAGCTGTGGAACGGTAAAGGGGTGGTCACACGATACCATTTCCCATCCGGTATTTTCTTGCGACATGCTTTCGGCAAAAATCTTATGGTGTGAACACAAAAATAGAACAGAAAAATTGTTTCAAAATCGGTTGGTGTTCTTTTTCCATCCGACAGAGAATAATATCATGAGAAGGCTTAAAAGGATACAGGCAGTCAGAATTGAATTTTTTTGTTTATGTCAAAAGTTGCCAATATTCGATGTTTTATACTAATAAAATGCTCTGAACAAGAAGCCAGGTTTAAAAAATATGCTATAATGTCGTAATTAGTGAAAAGAATTCGAATGTCTGTTGGTAAAATCGCCATTAACACGACCTAGTCGGCTGCTTTTCCGAAGTTTGCCGAAAACTGCTATAAATAACCAGGAAGCATGTGGAAAGGAGTAGGTCGGTATAACATCTTTTTTTAATTTTTACGCGAAGCTTGCTGAATCCTCCTTTTTGTGTCGTTTTCCTATAGGATCCGTCAATGTTTTCGTTCATCCACGATTCGAATTGTGCCATGCACTTTCTTCATCAACAAACAATTTCGCACATGCGCAAACGCTTTCCCGAATGAGTTCACTGTCAGGTTGTATGAATATTGCGCGGGTAAACATTGGATTCTTTACTGGATTCAAGAAAATAAAACAGCGACGTATTTCCTTCGTTCTAGGCTATTTACGTATGATATTATGAAAAATTTCAATTGCAATTAATATAAAGCATCGATTATTGGCAACTTTGAATATGAAAAAATTCAATTCTGACAGCCTGTATGTCTATAAAGAAATTAGATCCAATTTTAATTGAAGTATCAATTTAGTGAACATTTAAATGTACACTTGTTCTCTGATAAAATCCGTGTTTATCATTGTGTTTGTTCACTGTTCCGTTGCCGCGTTTGCAACATTTCAAAAGAATACAAAACCCCATAATATTTTATATGTCTTCCGTAATAAGTATTCAGTCGTGTTCAGGCGTGACGTAGACATCTGTCTATCTTAACTAATATTCAGTTATATGAGTGAATGAGTGAGTGATTGTTGTTTAACTCCAACTCAGCAATTTTTCAGCTAAATCATGGCGAGAACAAGTTAATTTTCAATGAGATGATGATGAGTTCCGCTTTGTACTAGACCACCACGCTTAGTTGGATTTTTATAGTGATAAACAGCCCGTGGGTAGACATGTCACCCCACTGGGATACATTATCCTGATTCCTCTACAGGTAGACATGTCACCCCACTGGGATACATTATCCTGATTCCAAGTCAACCAATCCTTGCTCTTTCTCCTTAATGCTGCGTGCTAAGCGGAGAAGTAACAAATACCAATTTGATAGTGTTTAGCTTGACCCGATCAGGGCTCGAACCCGCGGTCTACCGCACTCGAGGTCAAATCAAATAAGTTTTATTTAAAGTCGAAATCTATAAACACATAACATAAGCTCTAGTGAGCTTTTGAATCGACTATTACATAAAAAGCACATATAGGTATAAAATAACTTTACAAGCACATATTACATGACATCACAAAGCAAAAACATGCATGCATAGACATCTGTAAAACATATGCTCATGTATACATATAGACATACATAAAAGCAAACTCATGCAAAAATAAACATAGTTTCATATAAAATTAATCAGAACTGAATCTAAAAGCATAAAAACATAAGCTCATGTATACATAGACATACATAAAAGCAGACTCATGCATACATTAATACAGTTTCATATAAAATTAATTAGAACTGAATCTAAAAGCATAAAAACATAAGCTCATGTAAATGTAGACATATATAAAAGCAAAGTCATGCATACATAAATAGTTTCATATAAAATTAATCAGAACTGAATCTAAAAGCATAATTATAGCAGATCAGGATAGGGTAATATTGACTATTATAGCACTAAGTACATAAAGCATAACAAGGCAATCTGTGTACATGCAAGCACTACAATGGCATGAGCCACCATTCCAAGTATTCAATAATTTTGAAAATTGATTTAAATTTTGTTCTAATCTAATATGGTTTGGTAGCTCATTCCATAGTTTGGTTGAATAATAACGGAATGATTTCAGACCATAGCACACTGGACGTCCAATACGGAAAAAAATCCGTATTGGACGTTCAATATGGAAAAAATACGGCTTCCGGTTGTACAATACAGGAAAAAATAACTTGTTCGATATTTAACAGTTTGAGGAAAAAAAAGAAAATTGTTTAGAATAGTTGTTGATCAGTTATTTTGCTGCTTTTAATTCATTTTTAGAGTTTACGGGATCTGTATTGATACAGAACATTTTACTAATGTGACGATATACTGTTGTGCAGTTGTTCTATTTAGACTGTATTAAAAGTTAAACATAAAATTGTTGTTATAGTATTGATCATTTCAGCTGTATAATAAATAGGTCATTATACAGTGTTATGTACAATATGGAAATATATTGTACTCGTCCGTATTGTATTGAAAACCCGTATTGGACGAGACGCATGCGGCGTCTCGTCTAATACGGGTTTTCAATACAATACCGACTCGTACAATATATTTCCATATTGTACATAACACTGTATAATAACCTATTATTATAATATAGTATCAAATATTTCATGTAGATTACTTTGTAAAATAAAAAAAACATTTTTCTATGATATTTTTAGTAGTCTTCCTGTTTAAATATACATAAAAAACAGAGCATTTCCGAATGAGTTAAGCATATTGCATCTTGACCGATATTGCATTCCATACTTTCTCCTCTAAGTTTGGTACGCATTACAGAGGTTCCAAGTAAAACTATATTTGCACGCAAGCAGACGAGAGATAAACAAGATGACGGAATTATATTAAATACATGTTGCAAAGAAATATGGTTAAATGCAATTGTCACAGTCTGACATATTTGTTATTAGATTAGAAAAAAGGTTATTACATTAATATTGAAGAATATTGTCCCACGTAGTATATGACACTGCACTCAAAAGCTCGTGCAATCTGATAAACTGCTCGGGACAATATTCATCAATATTAGTGCAATAACCCTATAGAATAACACAAAATAATACAAATTACTAAAGAGAAAAAACAAGACATCTCTCTCTCTCTCTCTCTCTACTGTTTACCTGTACAAAAAAAATGTACTTGCACTCACAAAATATAAACTAATTTACCCGTGAGTAGTCTTAAATTTTTTTATATACATGGACAGATAATTCTGAGATTCAATACAGTAGACAAATCATTACTTCCCTCGATTATTATGATCTAACCATATCGAAAATAAACATTGGAATGTTTTGTAAACAATGTCAGTGGTATACGATTATCATGATCTAACCACATCAAAAATAAACATTGGAATGTCTTTGTAAACAATGTCAGTGGTATACGATTATCATGATCTAACCACATCAAAAATAAACATTGGAATGTTTTGTAAACAATGTCAGTAGTATACGATTATTATGATTTTACCATATCAAAAATAAACATTGGAATGTTTTGTAAACAATGTCAGTGGTATACGATTATTATGATTTTACCATATCAAAAATAAACATTGGAATGTTTTGTAAACAATGTCAGTAGTATACGATTATTATGATTTTACCATATCAAAAATAAACATTGGAATGTTTTGTAAACAATGTCAGTGGTATACGATTATCATGATCTAACCATATCAAAAAAATAAACATTGGAATGTTTTGTAAACAATGTCAGTAGTATACGATTATTATGATTTTACCATATCAAAAATAAACATTGGAATGTTTTGTAAACAATGTCAGTGGTATACGATTATCATGATCTAACCACATCAAAAATAAACATTGGAATGCTTAGTAAACAATGTCAGTAGTATACGATTATTATGATTTTACCATATCAAAAATAAACATTGGAATGTTTTGTAAACAATGTCAGTGGCATACGATTATCATGATCTAACCACATCAAAAATAAACATTGGAATGTTTTGTAAACAATGTCAGTAGTATACGATTATTGTGATTTTACCATATCAAAAATAAACATTGGAATGTCTTTGTAAACAATGTCAGTAGTATACGATTATTATGATCTAACCATATCAAAATTAAACATTAGAATGTCTTTGTAAACAATGTCAGTGGTATGCGATTATCATGATCTAACCATATCAAAAATAAACAATGGAATGTCTTTGTAAACAATGTCAGTGGTATACGATTATCATGATCTAACCATATCAAAATTAAACATTGGAATGTCTTTGTAAACAATGTCAGTGGTATGCGATTATTATTATCTAACCATATCAAAAATAAACATTAGAATGTCTTTGTAAACAATGTCAGTGGTATACGATTATTATGATCTTACCATATCAAAATTAAACATTGGAATGTCTTTGTTAACAATGTCAGTGGTATTCGATTGTTATGATGTAACCATATCAAAAATAAACATTGGAATGTCTTTGTTAACAATGTCAGTGGTATTCGATTGTTATGATGTAACCATATCAAAAATAAACATTAGAATGTCTTTGTAAACAATGTCAGTGGTATACGATTATTATGATCTAACCATATCAAAATTAAACATTAGAATGTCTTTGTTAACAATGTCAGTGGTATTCGATTGTTATGATGTAACCATATCAAAAATAAACATTGGAATGTCTTTGTAAACAATGTCAGTGGTATACGATTGCAACAAAATGTATGTAATACGATAATAGAAACACCAGACAAAGTTTAATCAAATGTAATACATATATTGCTTTCTCCCATTATTACGGCATTTTAACCGCACTGATCCAGTGGTAAAAAAATCTGTAATCCTCTAGAGGATTCAAATGTCTCGTGCCTTTTCTCGCATTAATTTCAAACGCATTAATTTCAAATTTTGAAATAAAGTTCGTGTTAAATAATGGGAGAAACAAATTATAATTCAGTTTCCCATATGGGTTACGATATTTCTCCACTCTCGAGAGTTAAATTTAAAATTTTAACCACTCGCCTGACGGCTTGTGGTTAAACTTTTAAATTTAACTCTCTTGAGTGGAGAAATATCGTAACCTACGGGCAACTGAAGAAGAATCTATATATATATATATACATACAAAACAAAAATACAATTGAATCATTGAAATAGTAAATTATTGGTAGGAGAGTATGGCATTTAAAACATGTCTCTGTTAGTAATTACTTTGTTTGATGCGTAGCTTTATTCCGTTGAATATTATTAGTTTCTGGAAATCTTTAAGCTATTAGTTTAGATGAACTCATATCAATAAGAGGTTAGAATGTTAAAACGAGTTACAAATATTCTCCGACAGACCCGTACAGTAGATCATGAGTTATTTATTAATCTGGTGAAAAGAAAGATAATTCTTGATATTTTATTTTATAGTAACCGTATATTTATATACCATATATACAAAAGACTGCTCAGTCGTACTAATGTGGGTCACGGGTCACTGTGAGTAGCATGTGTACTCATGTGAACAGATACGGTGTTGAAAAAAAACTGTTGGTACTCATAAAATATGTATAAATGCAATAAAATTTTATGTTTGTCTTCAAGAAATATGATAGACAAAACCATGTGTGAAGTTTTATGACGAAATACCTCCGATTTCTATGTAAATCCACAGGTAATTTTAGCGATGTATTTTTATCTTGGACAATAATGAGCGTCCTGATTGGATGACCGATTTAAAACACACTGAATCCGCATGGTTTAGCAAGGTTACTCAGGTCAATAGTTTATAAATATAGAATCTTGACAATGTAAAGGAAAGATGCTATGTTATATTTATTCATTTGTTTGATTCTGGAATATTGTTGATCATTGATTTAAACAAGAACAAAGGGAAAAAAGGGGTGAATTTTACAGTTAAATAAATGTTATTTAATATTAATGATACAATTTTATATCCCTGGGGAGGGGGATTTTAAAAAAAATCCAGGACCCCTGTGTCCGTGATTTTTTTTTTAAAAGTTAAATAATATGAAATATTGACATCTACACTTTCCTTTTGGACAGCACATTTCTGTGTCCACACTTGCCCTCAGGCAACACTTGTATTATATGAAAAATAAAAATACAATGCTAGTTTATTTGATAAAATCTTGGATCATAGAATATTGCTCGATTATGCTGACGTTATATGTGACAATTGCTGTACATTTAACACTGACAAATTAGAGCATGTTCAGCGCAGTTCATGCATTTCAGTGCTGGATTTACCTACATTTTGTATAGACTTGGCATGCTGAAGCCTAGGGCCTCAAAATGTAGGGGGCCTCCAGGCAAAGGGCATACTATTTTTAACACTTTCATTAGACTTTCACACATATGCTGTCTAGCTAAATAATCGTGAGTGTGGGAGATTGGGAAGGGTCTAGCTAAATAGTCGTGAGTGTGGGAGATTGGGAAGGGTCTAGCTAAATAGTCGTGAGTGTGGGAAACTGGGAAGGGTCTAGCTAAATAGTCGTGAGTGTGGGAGATTGGGAAGGGTCTAGCTGAATAGTCGTGAGTGTGGGAGATTGGGAAGGGTCTAGCTAAATAGTCGTGAGTGTGGGAGAATGGGTCTAGCTAAATAGTCGTGAGTGTGGGAGATTGGGAAGGGTCTAGCTGAATAGTCGTGAATGTGGGAGATTGGGAAGGGTCTAGCGAAATATCCGGCACTGTGCATTATTGCCACGGGGACATCAATCTGACCAAACATGACACCCTTTTACAAAAAAGTAGGTTTAGAAACATTAAAATTTTGATATTTTTATGTTTGCATAGTTTTCATTTGACAAAGAATTTTGCTGTTTACTCAACTGAAAGAATGTTGCCGACTTCCTAAACATTGACGTACTCTTAAAGCTTAAGGGATCATCAGACCTTTCTTTTGACGATAATGTATGTATTATGAACTCTGTCCACACCTTTATTTGTGGAACCAAGAGACGTGACTATCAACATTTTTCAACTTGTTTTTGTATTATCTGTTTGGATTCTTCTTTAATGTTTTGCTTAAAATGATTAAAAAAATATTTATATCTATATGTGTGTATATGTATGTATATGTGCATATATATATATACATAGACTAATATATTAATTACTAGTTCACTTATTCACATTAAATCTGCAAACTTCTCAATTATAATGATTAAATGGACATTTTAAAAGTCATTTTAAATTTTCATATTTCTCTTAAAGGGGCATTATCTGCCAAATCGTAAATTTTTGTTATCCATAAAAAACTATCAGATATGATTGATGCCTTAATAATTATAGTATAACTAACTGTGATGTTCGATTACCAAAAATATGTCACGAATGACCGCACAACTGATAATTTACGAATTGACATATTTTTGGTAATCGGGCATCGAAGTTAGTTATACTGTTTATTATATAGACTGTTTTGAGTCAATAAATTTGATATTTTCTTTCATCTGCATTGCATGTGTTTATTTCTTTTATTGCGCATTAATATACAACTGTGTCCTTGGCTATTCGTTGACTGAAAATTTTGTCTAATGCTCTCAATTTTGTAAATAAATAAATTCATGTGCACATATTTCGATTAGGAATATAATTTCCATGTTGGTTACTTGTAAACTTTGTGACCATAGTATGCACTCGACCTTGAAAGACACAATTTTATTTATTGACATTTGATGTATGTTTCACTTTTACTATATGTACATTTCATTTGTACCCTTGTGGAAAGAATGTTTTGTGAAAGAAGTCGGATGCATACCAATATTTGGCCGTTAACAAAACCAAAACTATTTCAAATTCGAAGGATTATATAATTAGAAAACAAGTAATTTAACAATATAACAGCTAGGAAATGTAAATCGTTAAATGCGAGTCCAAACGGTTCAAACGTTAAATGTGCAATTAAAACGGATTATAACGGAAGGAAACTGGACTAAAGTTCACTCAGAATCGGAACCACTAAACATTAAAGGTAGGATTCTTTTATATTTAGTTTTTGCTATTTGTAGTCCGAAATCATCACTTTGTCTTTTCTGACTATACTTAGGATTGTTAAAATTAAAAGTTCCTCCGTAAATGTAAGTGTTCCCATAAAAAACGAGATGACATCTTAGTGTCAGAAGTCATTGAACTAATACTTGTGGTTGACGAAAGCTGTGAAAAATTTGGATTCATTTCACAAGAAGCAATAGAACGAACACTGTTATTTGGAGTTAATTTATAGCAGACGATCTTTTGGGGGTGGATAAAGTTTTATCCTACTGTTGGAAAGATTCTTTCTGCCGAGACAACATGTTTTTAGAGCATAATTCTGCCATGAAAAGTATTAAAACATGTTAATGTTTGCCAAATTTACCTGGTTTTTATTGTCTCGCAATGAAATACTAGATTAAGATATCCTTTTGTTTATTTTTTAAATCTTTCCTTTAGCATAAATGAAACTAACAATCTGTCAATGAAATGAAGAAAAGGGACATCACTCCATATACATATGTAATATTATAAAAAAAATAGTTCCGGCTCGATAAATGGCGGGAAAAATAGCGAGAGTGAAAATAAAAATGGTAATTTCACTAGTGAAATATCGTTTTTATTTAACTCGGAAATCACGGTATTTCATCGATATCTATATAATAAAACGTGTTTCTGTAACTTATGAATGTTATGAAATGTACGCGCATAGGGGAAAAAACTTGCAACTGCTCGTGTTTTGAGATCAATCAAGAAATGGACGCCATCTAATTAATTATCGACATTGTTTACGGAGTTTGTTGAATCGTCATTAAATCAGTACAACAATGCACTTATTTCTTATTTTTGGTGAATCTGCTGTTAGTCGGTGTTAATTACGGACAAAGAACCATGCAAGCTGGCAGTTAATAAGCGACACAATACAAATTATTCGTTTTTACCTGTCACTAGTAAGTAAGGTCAATTGCATACGGAAAAAGCGGGGTCAAATTATTTTCTTTCGAGCAAATAAGTAATCGATGGTAATTTTCGTTCTCAAAAGGCGGAAAGTGGTTCGATAAGCCGATTAATGTGAAATATTTACCTTTATTTCATCATTTGAAAGCTATTTACCAATTTCCAAAGCATATAATTTTTTTGGTCAAAATCGTAGCTAATGCCCCTTTTAGTAAAAGGTTTGTACACTAATACTAATGTAAATTAATTAATTATTCTTACTATTATACCTCATGTCCTTCGTTATAGAATTGAATTCATGTTTGATTCACGTTATTTGTGTTTGTTTGTGTATGTTTGTGGGGGTTCGTGTGACTCGATCTTAAGTTTTATATGTATATTTTGTAGATCGTTGTTTGTCCTTTCGTACTTTTTCGTTTGGCCATTGTGTTGTCTGTTCTTCTTCGATATACGGATTCTGATTACCCCTTTGGTATCTTTTGGCCATTGTGCTGTCTGTTCTTCTTCGATATACGGATTCTCATTACCCCTTTGGTATCTTTTGGCCATTGTGTTGTCTGTTCTTCTTCGATATACGGATTCTGATTGCCCCTTTGGTATCTTTTGGTCATTGTGTTGTCTGTTCTTCTTCGATATACGGATTCTGATTACCCCTTTGGTATCTTCAAACTCCTCTAATACATATTGACTATAAGAGTAACATGGCGAGTGTCTTGTGGGGCGGAGGACCCACTTATTCTTCGCAAGCGGCTGCATTCGCCCCATTTTTTGGTGGGGTCTGTGTTGCTCATTATTTTAGTTTTCTGTGTTGCGTTTTTGTTTGTTTGTTTTCGTCCTGTGTCTTGTGTACCCAATGTTGTCAGTTTCTCTGGATTGTCCATTCTTGATTGCCCCTTCGGTTTTCTCTAACGTTTATTTATTTATTTTCGTCCTGTGTCTTGTGTACCCAATGTTGTCAGTTTCTCTGGATTGTCCATTCTTGATTGCCCCCTTCGGTTTTCTGTAACATTTATTTCCTGCAATATAAGATATACTTATTTGAAAATATTTACATTATCAGCATAAATTTAGCAATTTCCACAAAATAGCAGCTTTAAATGACAGAACAAGTATACAGATATTTTATATACGATAAAAAGAAACAGGGACTCCACTGTACTATATTTCTGCAAACCGGAAATGGGTATTAAACACATTCCCATTTAAATTTGCAGTGCCATTCATGAAAGCTACCAAGTCATAAGAATAACCAAAATTATCATCGGAATTCATGGCTTTTCACAAAATCAAGCTTATTAACTGATATTTCCTCAAATCTTCATGAAATTTAATTTTATCTTAAAAACATGGGAAAATTTAAATCCCATGTGAAAAGGTCATTATCTATGCAACATTTAGAGGCCAGAAGAACATTTCAATATTTACGAGTTCTGATTACCCATTTGGTAACCTTTCCTGTCCGAATAATGAGGATAGACAAATATATAAGACATTACCAGAAGGAATATTTGATCGATTTATCATACAAAGAAGATATCTGTTAAAATAATAATGTTTAAAAAACGATATGGCTGGTTTTTTAATTGACATTTTACACAAACAAATCGAGAAACTCGTCCGTGCGACCTTAATCTACGTTTTTATCCATCTTAATCCGACAAACATTATGTAAAAAAAAAAAACACGGTCGTGACTTGGATCATTCGCTTAGCTGTATAGAAGTGTTGGACTATTAAAAACAATCTGACTTTTGTGCACTTTGTTTCTCGCATGACATATTTGTCGATGGTTATGAAATAAAAATAAAATAGAAATGTAGATATGTACATTATTGTGCACAATGTGTTTCAGGAATAATATTCATCAGGAACGTTCATATTAGTCTTGTGTTGTATCTATATGATGTTGGTAAATATATTTGGCGCTACGTCTTTTTGCTATTCGTGGGATTAACTGCAAACATTGACAGACGAACTTGAAAATATTCAAAATAAATGTTGACTAGTGAACTCTCGCGTTCATAAACACAATTTCAAAATACAGTTCCTTCCACTGAATATTTCAATGACATTTACATCTAAATAGATGTCTTGTAAAACCTCTTCCCTCTAATTGTTAATGAACATCATTGAAATATTAGATAGTATGTATACAGTACATTAGAAGACTAAAGGAAAACAACGGTCAACTTTGAACCAAAATCAAAATATGCATGCAAGTTTTTCATAAAAGCGTTAATATCCTCCAAAAAAAAGTTTTGAAATCTAAGATGAAACGATTCTCTAAAAATTCTTGTAAGAACAGTTTTTATGTTACAATCAAGCGTAGAAAAGTTGTTATGGCAGAACTTAAGTGGTATTGGTTGACATAGTCTCTAGACAGTTGACCATTGGTGTCACATTTGAGGTAAATGTCAAGAAAGGAGGCAGAGGAAACTGTTTCTGTTGTTTGTTTGTTTCTTTTCCCCCCTTTTTTTTAAATAAAAAACGAATAACAATTGTGGCCATTTCATCGTATGAATGTCAACTATATTACGTTTTAAACCAATATTGCGCAATAATTTAGAATGCGATAACAAAAAAATGTGGTCGTCTGCATTGTTAGCACTTAATATAAAATGAAGAAAATCGAAAAGAAAAAAATCTTCAATCTTGTACGTAATTGACATTGAAATTGTTATATCATCAACCGAATGAACTAAGTCTTAATACATTGTGCTAGAAATGTAAACGGTCTGCAAATGTTTATAAGAAGAGTTTGAAGATACCAAATGAGTAATCAGAATCCATAAATCGCAGAAGGACAGACAACACAATGGCCAAACGAAAAAGGACAAAAGGACAAACAACGATCTACAAAACATATACATCGAACTAAAGATCGAGTAACACGAATCCCACTAAAACCGAGAGTGCACTCAGGTGCTCCGGAAGGGTAAGCAGTTCCTGCTCCATCAATGTCACCCGTCGTGTTAATCTAGTTACAAACCCGGTGGTAAAAATACCACAATATCGGAACAGTACTAAACTCTCATCGTAACATAGACACAGATCAAAGAATTAAAACCTCTAACACACATATACATGACAGCTTAACTTCCTGGCTTGGTACAAGCACCTCAATTATAAGAGGCAGGATTAAGCTGGTTTAATGTGCCCCCTCCCCTTAATGAAATGATGCAAGTTTTTGTTCCCCGATATGTGAATTAAATATTATATGTTTGTATTAATATAATATCTACGTGACCTTATTATGAAAAGAAATGAATTGTTGTACTTCCGGGTCACAGACATGTCAACCAGAGACCATCTGCTTAAACCGGGGCCGTGGGCATAGATAGGTGTGGGCGGAGCAAACATTCAGATTGTTCATTATTTTGGCCACGGTTATCTCGAAGAAAAATCAATGATATATAGTTACTTTTGGAGTGAAATATTTGACAGGCATGGTCACTAGTGCTCCTCCTATTTGACAGGCATGGTCACTAGTGCTCCTCCTATTTGACAGGCATGGTCACTAGTGCTCCTCCTATTTGACAGGCATGGTCACTAGTGCTCATCCTATTTGACAGGCATGGTCACTAGTGCTCCTCCTATTTGACAGGCATGGTCACTAGTGCTCCTCCTATTTGACAGGCATGGTCACTAGTGCTCCTCCTATTTGACAGGCATGGTCACTAGTGCTCCTCCTATTTGACAGGCATGGTCACTAGTGCTCCTCCTATTTGACAGGCATGGTCACTAGTGCTCCTCCCTACGAAACTTTCATTCTTATCAAAAATAATATTCTTCACCAGTTTAAAAACTACAAAAATCACTTCGAAAGTTCAAATTTCTGAGGTATGTGACCTTTAGGTCACGTTGGTCATGTGACATACAGTTTCATGAATACGCTGTTCATATCAACGGGGATTTTTGATGATAAGCTCCGCTCCCAAATCTTTTCGGTTGGCACTACCCCAAATGCCGCTTTAAACCGCACACACAATAATAGAAGTTTACAGTTGCTAAATAATGTAATTATTATTTCTACTAAGGTTTTCCTCCCTCGTGCATAGGTGACCTTAGTCTGTTTCGGCTAACATGTTTGATATTAGGTGACCTTAGTCTGTTTCGGCTAACATGTTTGATATTAGGTGACCTTAGTCTGTTTCGGCTAACATGTTTGATATTAGGTGACCTTAGTCTGTTTCGGCTAACATGTTTGATATTAGGTGACCTTAGTCTGTTTCGGCTAACATGTTTGATATTAGGTGACCTTAGTCTGTTTCGGCTAACATGTTTGATATTTAGGCTCTTTAGTTTTGTTTGTTCTCAAAGACTTTTAAATTATATCACAGGTTTTCCCTTTAGCGTACCTGATGAAGATTATTTTAGAAACGCGTTGTTCGCACTAAATAAGATGGACTCTACGCTTTTATTTTATTTATTATAGACTGATTGCGTAATGAAATAAAAAAAATAACTAAATAAGCCAAAGGCATTCTACACATAAATTTGCTTGAAGGAAACATTACAACAAATAAAATATATCACAGTCGAATATTTAATTTTTTTTAGTTTATAATTATTTTATTTGATCAATGATACAAAGAGGATCAGACACAAGTTTTAACAACTTATGGAGTCTTCTCCTATATATACAATCATTATTACATTATATTGAGAATGCACAAGAAAACAAGAAAAATACAATTTTATCATATAACATAGCTGAAAATAGTAAACGAATAAAAAGAAATGAGGAAAAAGTAAGTGTGTGTGTGTTTGGATACTGGATGGTGATTGATTAGTATATTAAACGATTAGAAATCGTGTAGACCTTTTTATGAATCGAAAAACTGAATAAAAAATAAAGCAATTATCTGCATAACTTAAGGTTTCACTTCCTGATGTGAGTAGGGAAATATTGATCGATTGAGACAAATCGCTTATGCTGAGAAACAGATAATTTCTTATTTCAAAATATTTGGTATAAACAAAAAAGAAGTGGTTCGCATCTTCTTGGGGGCACCGCAGCTACACGCTGGGCTAGATAAAATATGAATATTTAAATAGTAGCAGTACAATTCTCATATCGTCTTCATATTACATTTATTTCTAATATGACGTCTTTCAAACGCTTTGAGTCCAAACCCGTTGTAAAAATAATATATACCTACACCCATTGTAATTTATGACGTCATCGACAATTTATTACTATATTTTACCAATTTTTACATATTAGAATCGAAATAATTCATGGTAGCCCGAATTTATATTATTTTTACCATGGGTAGGCACTTTATGCCTATATTTTACCCCTCGCTTACGCTCGGGGTAAAATAATTGGCAATAAGTGCCTACCCGTGGTAAAAATAATATAAATTCGGGTAGGCATAAAGTGCCTCCTCGTGGTAAAAATAATATAAATTTGGGTATATTATTTTTACCACGGGTAGGCACTTTATGCCTATATTTTACACCTCGCTGACGCTCGGGGTAAAATAATTTGCATAAAGTGCCTACCCGTGGTAAAAATAATATAAATTCGGGCTATCATGAATTATTTCTTAGATATATATAAACTTCGTTTGTAGGAGGAAAATTTTGGGACAACTATGTCAAGTTCTTTAATGAAACGTTACCAAACAACAGCACTCTTATGGAGATGTGGAGAGAACATTTAAAGCAGTGGACTGATGAGTGGTCCATTCAGGTATTTACTATTTAGTATACATAATAAATATGATTGTACTATAAATCACTTCTTACAGGGAACGTCGTAGTCGTAATCGTATGGTAGTTGGATTTGATACAACCTATGTAATCAGTGCCTATCACCTCTAACGTTGTGAGTTCGAATCCACCTAATGGCGAGGTGTACTCGATACAAGATGATATGATAAAGCTTGTGAGTGACTTGCTGCTGGTCGATGATTTTCTCCGGGTACTCTGGTCTCCTCCACCAATATTGCTGACCCCCACGATGTAATTGATATGATATATTGTTGAGAGTAGGGTCAAACAACATAACACGACTTTTTACATTTACATATAGAACCATGTTAGATGTAATCAAATTGAAGTAGAGCAATCATGTTGTATAATTCTCATCCATCGAGCTTTAACTTGTTTTGAGTTCTGAAGTTGTTATTCATTAAAATTATTACAGAACAGAACACGACGTGACAAGTATCCAATACCAACCTTCGACTGTCACAATCTTACTCCACATAATGGACACCACGCAACAAATGGCAAGTAATCTATAATAAATCATACCGAGATAATTATCCTTGATCTAATGTGATATTGCTACTGTACTTTAATGATGACAATACAATCGATAATACCGAGAGAATTAGCCTTGATCTAATGTGATAGTGCTACTGTACTTTACTGATGCCAATAAAATCGATAATACCGAGAGAATTAGCCTTGATCTAATGTGATAGTGCTACTGTACTTTAATGATGCCAATAAAATCGAAAACAAAAAATACCACACTGTCGAAACAGTTCCAAAATCAAATAGAAATATCGTAGTTAGAAGCAAAATCGATACCCCTAACATATCAATACATGACCGCTCACTTTTCTGGCGATGTACAGGCACTTTAAAAAAAAGTGGAAGGGTTAAGCTAGTGGTATGAGTACAAACCTCCTCTCATACTGAAACGATGTGGTTATGTAAATATATGGAAATATGTAACACCCCCCTACCTACTCTTCATTTAGGAGAAATATGTAAAAAAAAACCTACCTACTCTTTATTTAGGAGAAATATGTAAAAAAACACTACCTACGCTTTATTTAGGAGAAATATGTAAAAAAAACCTACCTACTCTTTATTTAGGAGAAATATGTAAAAAAAACCTACCTACGCTTTATTTAGGAGAAATATGTTAAAAAAAACCTACCTACTCTTTATTTAGGAGAAATATGTGAAAAAAAAAACCCCTACCTACTCTTTATTTAGGAGAAATATGTAAAAAAAAATAAAACTCAACCTACGCTTTATTTAGGAGAAATATGTAAAAAAAAAAAAACCCTACCTACTCTTTATTTTGGAGAAATATGTAAAAACCCTACCTACGCTTCATTTAGGAGAAATATGTAAAAACCCTACCTACTCTTCATTTAGGAGAAATATGTAAAAACCCCTACCTACGCTTCATTTAGGAGAAATATGTAAAACCCCTACCTACGCTTTATTTAGGAGAAATATGTAAAACCCCTACCTACGCTTTATTTAGAAGAAATATGTAAAAACACTACCTACTCTTTATTTAGGAGAAATAGGTAAAAAAAAAACATACCTACTCTTTATTTAGGAGAAATAAGTAAAAAAAAACACCCTACCTACGCTTTATTTAGGAGAAATATGTAAAAAAAAAAACCTACCTACTCTTTATTTAGGAGAAATATGTAAAAACCCTACCTACGCTTCATTTAGGAGAAATATGTAAAAACCCTACCTACTCTTCATTTAGGAGAAATATGTAAAAACCCCTACCTACGCTTCATTTAGGAGTAATATGTAAAACCCCTACCTACGCTTTATTTAGGAGAAATATGTAAAAACCCTACCTAGTCTTTATTTAGGAGAAATATGTAAAAAGCCTACCTACGCTTTATTTAGGAGAAATATGTAAAACCCCTACCTACGCTTTATTTAGAAGAAATATGTAAAAACCCTACCTACTCTTTATTTAGGAGAAATAGATAAAAAAAACACCTACCTACTCTTTATTTAGGAGAAATAAGTAAAAAAAACACCCTACCTACGCTTTATTTAGGAGAAATATGTAAAAAAAAAACCTACCTACTCTTTATTTAGGAGAAATATGTAAAAACCCCTACCTACTCTTCATTTAGGAGAAATATGTAAAACCCCTACCTACGCTTTATTTAGGAGAAATATGTAAAAACCCTACCTACTCTTTATTTAGGAGAAATATGTATAAAGCCTACCTACGCTTTATTTAGGAGAAATATGTAAAAAAAAAAACCTACATAGGCTTCATTTAGGAGAAATATGTAAAAACCCCTACATAGGCTTCATTTAGGAGAAATATGTAAAACCCCTACATAGGCTTCATTTAGGAGAAATATGTAAAAACCCCTACATAGGCTTCATTTAGGAGAAATATGTAAAAACCCCTACATAGGCTTCATTTAGGAGAAATATGTAAAAACCCCTACATAGGCTTCATTTAGGAAAAATATGTAAAAATCCTACCTACGCTTTATTTAGGAGCAATACAATCAAAATTGAAATACAAGATGTTTGCAATAATTTCCTGTATACAATGCGATTGGAATATACGAATCCAGTTTTCATGCTGACAAATTTCGTACAAAAGCAAAATGATATTTATAATTAGACATTCATGACTAGAACAAATTAAAATCTTTAGTACAACCAACTTACGGTTTCTAGGAAAAGCTGAGGATAACATGTTGGGAGAGAACGAAGGAAAGAGAATGAACCAAAACAATAAGTGTCTCCTAGTTTTAATAGAATAAGATTAGGTCGAAGCAAACTCCCTTTCCGTTCCAGCTACAATCCGCATATTCAGAGCAATTCTTATCGGAGAGGATACGGAAACATTCCGGAGTTTGTCTTCACACTAACTTGTTTCCACTTCCTTGAGATGTAACTTGTGTTGTTTATGTTTTTAATTACATAGTTTTTTTCTCTCACTTTTTTGTATTTTGACATTGAAGCATATGAAGTGAATATGTTATATTTCAAGAAGAAAAACAACATATTAGCATGATTGATATAAGGCTGTATTAATATAAGGCTGTATTAATATAAGGCTGTATTAATGATTTATATAAGGCTGTATTAATATAAGGCTGTATTAATGATTTATATAAGGCTGTATTAATGATTTATATAAGGCTGTATTAATGATTTATATAAGACTGTATTAATTTCCCACATGTGTTTCAGTTCATGAACTTCATCCTGGAGATATCAGAATAATTGCAGCCTTGGGAGATTCGCTTACGGTAAGACATGGTCATATATTAACATTAATTTATCTGTTTTTTTTTGTTTTTTTTTGTTTTTTTATAACGAAATCGTATATTAAATATATTTAATAAAAACAAATACAGAATTATTAATTATTCCACTAACAATCAATATATCTAACGGCAACACTTTTGTTTTCAAATAAGAAATAATTTTAGTTTTACACCAAGCTAAACTTCTTATTACATATTCCCAATTCTTAGAACTTTATCAAATATCTTTATTATACTGTCGCGAAAACTTGTGCTATATAGCGTCCATTGTACTTCGATTACCTCCGCTAATAAAAGTGACCCCCGCCATATAAATAAACTCTTGTTGAAAATCCAATACCAATACTCACTTATATGTAAATATGCAAAGATTTGTCGGTATCTAGAAATAAATATGGTTCACGTGTTTTTTTGTTTGTTTTTTGTTTGTTTGTTTGTTTGTTTGTTTTTTTTTTATATCAAATACGGGATAATGAGCATATAACTATTTTACTATGCATAACCTTTAACTAAATATATAGAAATGCTTATGTAGACAATAAACGGTCAGACATCAGTGGTGTTAAACACCATAAACACACACTGTCAATTGTATTGACAACTAAGTGTATTGGTCTAGTACAAAGTAGATCTCGTCATCATCTCATTGAAAATTAACTTGTTCTCGCCATGATATAGCTGACAAAATGCTGAGGTGAAGTTAAGCTACACATCACCCCCTCACTCAATTGTATTGTTAGAGAAAACATGGAAATTTTGTGACAAACCACACCGGGTATGACGTATCAATGACAAACTTTACCATCTAAGGTTTCATCGAGTACACCTCGTTACGTGCGGCAATCGAAAAACTGTATTGACGAAAGGTACAGATTGCAAAGATAACAGCTACCATTTGTTTGCTACCATGATGGCATCTTCATTACAATTTCTTTAGCTTTTTATTTTTTTAGACAGTCAACTGCTTAATATACATTTCATTTACAATGCCCTGATAAAAGAAAATTGAATCGTTAATCGTAGTTAATATGCTTCAGGCAGGTAATGGTATCCTAGCAACCAACATAATTGGAGATTTGATAGAGTACAGAGGACACTCATGGTGGTATGTTGCTTAATGGAGATTTTATCATCATAGGATTACACGCTTCTTTTCAAGAGTTTATGCATGTGTAAACGGTGCCGATGCAATCACAAAATGAATAAACGTCCGACGTTTATGTAAAGTTTGTGAGTGCATCGGCACCGTTTACACATGCATGAACTCCTGAAAAGAACCGTTTAATACTTATAATTCTTGCACGTGAATCTTTTCCCTATTTTGATTATTAAACTGATGTTCAGGCTTGCTTTCAATCGGACACTATCGTAGTTTCCTGTCGGCGGCCGCCATATTGTTTATACTGGTTATACAAAAAAGTACATCGAGTTATAAACGAATAAAAAACAAACACGTGACAGTACTCTTGTCCAATCAAAAGGTACGAAAACGATATACATTAATTCTACAAGAATTATTGTCATAACAAGCCATAGTTCTAAAAAAATATTTAAGGTTGGTGGTTTTCTCCCGATACTCCGGTTTCCTCCACCAATAAAACTGACCACCAGGATATAGCTGAAATATTGTTGAAAGTGGCGTTAAACAGCATAAACTCCAATCCTTAAAATTATTTATTTTCATTAAACTCAATTTGAGTTTGTATCTTAAACATAGTAATGTTGGGTAAAAATTACTTTTCAATCTGAGGGAGAATACATATCATAATTCTTATAGTAACGCAAATAAAAAAGAATCTTGGAAAATTTAAAGAAAAGAAATAAAAGAGTAAACTATCGGAAAATGCTAATATATATGCTTGATTTAGTAGTTGATAATAAATTAATCCTTTGTGTGAAGACAGCAGGGATTACACAACATATTATGTCAGTATATATCATAGAGGGGGAGGGTATATGGTCAGTATAAGTCATTGATATTTGCATGGTTGTAAATGTGTTTTAAACAGTGATGGTCAACAATATTACCAATATCAACAAAACGAACAACTAAAATGTACCTTTCACTACAAATCACTGACATACACCAATTTAATAAATATGTTTTTGTCCCATTTATTAGATAATATGGTGGACACACAAAAAAAGAAAGAAAAACAGGAGACAAAAAAAAAAGTACAAGACAAGAAAAAAGAAAAGAAAAAGAAAAAAAAAGCATACAAAACAAAAACAAAACTAGAAAAGAAGAATGCCACCGCGCTTGATAATTATGGACAAAGTTGTCTTGCTAGGAGTGATTTAAAAAAAATGAAGTGTGTCTGTAAGACACAAATGATGCCCCCGCCTGACCATAAGAAATTGTAAACAAGTCAAAAACTGTGGTAGGAGCCATACAAACCATGTTTCCATTATGTAGGTAGTAAGAAGGAAATGAAGTCCAACTACCTGTCATTTTGTGAATATTTGACAAAATTCCAAAATCCCCCCCCGACTTTTCGTCGCGGGGGCATAAAAAATGAGTTCAACTACTTATCGTTATTAAATATTTGAAGAAAGTCAAAATCATGTGGACATGCACACCTCCATTAATATGTGTATAAACATCCTACAACATATTAAAGCTGTAGCTCTAAAACTGTAGGAGGAGATAGCGGATAAACCATGTATCTATATCCGGACGGACGAACGAACGAACGGACGGACAAGGTAAATTAATACCCCCCCGACTCTTCGTCGCGGGGGCATAAAAATATATAAAAAAAACTACAGCATTCCAGATAAAGTTGACAAACTAGACAGTGCATCTAAGGTAGATTTTGTAGGAGACAGGTTTTGGTTGTAATTCAGGGTGGGGTGTTTTAATTAATATATATATATAAATAATCATTGCTATTGTACCGAAGGTCCACACAGTAAGCGTTACGGACACTACAGTTTGTTGGGGGCATAGTTTATTTTGTACTTATGATGATCTGTTATATTTGTATGAAATAATGAAATATTATTGAAAGTTGCGTTAGACACCATAAACATAAAAGGGGCCCGGGTGGCTCAATGAGTTAGGTCGCTGTAGGGCCCGGGTGGCTCAATGAGTTAGGTCGCTGTAGGTCCCGGGTGGCTCAATGAGTTAGGTCGCTGTAGGGCCCGGGTGGCTCAATGAGTTAGGTCGCTGT
>MJUT01039397.1:587-13114 GCA_002080005.1 Gigantidas platifrons
CAGCAATGTTGATAACATTGTCATACATTACCGGCGGAACCCCTGCCCAATTTTTTTGGAGAGGGGGTCTGCAATGACGAGGGCTACATTTGTTCTTTTTTTTTATCAAGTTTTATTGACTGATGTTATTATACCCAGGTGAGCTATACTGGCTCCTGCAGAGTCGGATCCAGGGGGGGGGTGCGCACCCGGCGTGCCCCCTCCTAAAATTGGAAAAAATAAGACTTTTTGCGTAAAATCGTGATTTTTCACACGAAATACCCCAAAAAAAAATTTAAGTGCGCCCCCCCCCCCCTAACTTGAAATCCTGGATCCGCCCCTGTCATGGGAGCCTCTAGTTCAATATGTATTATTATGTGCCCAATTAGGCAAAACGTTTTGAGTTGATATATTAAAAACTGGCGTTGAAAGATTATTAAGTGGTTTACTGAAGCATATACATTTTTTGTGTATTAAGATTATTTCCGTCAGATTAGAATTAGATACGATAACGTAACCCTCATTCCGCTTGTGCTCCTAAATGGGGAATGAGGGATACGTTATCGTATCTAGATTACAATATATTGTCTAGACCCGAAATATGGTCAGCTCATCTAGCCAAGACAGTCTTTCAGTCCGGAACAAATTGCCGGCTACATCGGCTACGTCGAAAAACAATGGATGAACATATTTTATTTGATCCATAAAATAATTCCCCGAAAAGCGTATGGTCGTCACTTTGAGCACAGCGACTGTGCTTTGAGATTGTCATTGAATTAAAGAAGTTTACTATTTCTTCATTTAAGTGAATGGAAATTCCGACTACAAGTACAAATTCAAACAAATATTCAAGAAAATGCTTTAGATCTTTTTTTTTTGTATTCTCGCGAATTTTTACTTTAAGTTATTGTTCTTACTTGAACAGTGAAAATGAAAAACAAATATATCTCTGTCGTACTATCGGGCTGTCGGGTTATAGATACGCTTCCGACAAAATAACGCTGAAAACGTGTTCATGAAGAGTGTGGTAGATATATCGAACAGATCTAGAGTTACCACATTCCTCAGGTATAAATTAGCTGTGATAAATGTTCTTACCAAAATCCATCTTGTGAAGTAATCATGTTGATACAAAAATGTAATAGAAAAATACATTCCCAAATGACCTTTTTTTCCCTGCCGTCGAATAATAACCCCCAGTAGTATACACATCCACGATTTGTTTTTATATAAAAATGCAAAGGAAATATATAGGGGATTTGTTATCTGCTTAAAACATTTTGATTTATCTGCAAAATATTTAACAAAAATGCATGTATAGCAATTTTAATACACTTGAGTGATATGTGGTATTCAACAAAAGTACAAATGGCATTATCAAATGTGATAACCTTAATTAATCATTTGATGTAGAATTTGAAAACTATTATGTAATACAAAATGTATCTTTATTTCGATATTATTTCATCTCTTTTTTCCTTTCTCTAACTTGCTACAGTAGTTAAAATAATAACATATCACAAGAACATGACTTTTAATAACATAATAGCAGAAGTAGTGCACATTACGACGAGTAGATTATGGAAAAGCAGTGCACATTTAGACAAATGTGCGACTGCAAAAAACAGTACACTATTTTTCACTAACAAAAGTATTGACCTCTGACGGGTCACATTTCAGGTTATCATGCATACGAAATGTTCAATATATTAATAACGACCAATCGCAATATACAGGAACTAGGGAAATGCTCTTAGGTATGATCTTTATGACTACAGATAAGACTAGAAACATTCCGAAAAGAAAGACGCCATATTATCATGATCTCTCTACTACACGTTAAACTCCCCTCTCTATGACCTCCCCTGGCACGGCTTTGTATATTACAAAAAAGGGTGCACTCGACTCGCAGCGCAAGTGATAAAAGTTTATACCAGTTGCTTGCCCATGGTCGGTGGTTCTCTCCGGCTTCCTCCACCACTAAAACTGGTCGCCATGATATAGCTGAAATATTGTTGAAAGTGGCGTTAAAACACAAACAAATCAAAATCAAATAAAAATCGAATAAATTAATTTCGTACTTATAAGTTATAAATCCAGGATTATTCTTATATTGCGGTGCAGCATTCAATCTAATTAATCCACGCACATGTTCATTGCTTTATGCGACCACGCAAAAAAAAAAAAAGAAAAAAAAGAAAAAAAGAAAAAAAAACAAGTGGGGAGATCTAATATTAATTATATTGGTCAGTGTATTTTTTATTTGCTTTATTCGATGCTATCTTCTTTCATACATATATGTATATATTATTTCTACATATCTTTCTAAATCGTAATTCAATTGTTTACTGATTTTATATTCATTATTTACTCGAACAGAGGTTACTTTCATAATCGTTTGTTATTTTGTATTTTCATTGGTCTGGTGTAATTCTCACTGTTTATTAGGTGACCGAATTATGCGGTGTTGATATAAGTACAACGTAACCCATGATCATGTGACCTAGCATGAACTTGTATGTAATTATCATGTTTAACATTGTTTATCAAATGCTACTAAATTCAGATAATTGTTTACTGTAAACATTTTTAAACCGAAAGAGAAAAAAATTTCACAGCCATTTTATAAATTCTTCTCCCCAAACTTTATAACGCCTTCTGTTTTCTACGGTTTTGGTATTAATGTATTCTTTCCTTTTTGCATCAGAATTAAGGGTACCTCCTCTATTGTTTCTTAAAATTGGTTTGACCCAATGTTCTCTTACAAAAGTTTGATGATAGCAAAAGGGTAATCAGAAACCACAAATCTGAGGACAGACAAGGTAAAAAAAAGACACAAGAACAGACACGGTAAAAGACATACGGACAAACAATGATCTACAAAACACTACACAGAAAATCAAACATCGAGCAACACGAACCACACAAAAAACAAACAATGATCTACAAAACATTACACAGAAAATCAAACATCGAGCAACACGAACCACACAAAAAACAAACAATGATCTACAAAACACTACACAGAAAATCAAACATCGAGCAACACGAACCACACAAAAAACAAACAATGATCTACAAAACATTACACAGAAAATCAAACATCGAGCAACACGAACCGCACAAAAAACCAAGGGTGGACTCGGATACACAGGGGCCAGATGAGTATTTTTTATAGGTACATGTATATAGGTATATGAAAAAACTCATCTGACTCTTTTGCACAGATACCCTGGAAGATTGGCTCCACATGTGGCACACGTCGTGTTACTCGTGTATTAATTTTGAATTTGAACTGAGAGGTCATATCACGACTCGGAAATCCATGTCGCTGCATTGGTTGACACGAACGTATAGCGGCATGTTTGGTGCTATATCGGATATGGGCTCCTTGACAAATGGCATTCACTTTGTCAAGTAACCCTGGAAATGGTGATTTGAAATGATATACAATATCTGGCTTTCATATATCGGATATTACAAAGTATCAGTTGATAGGTGACATATATGGAGTTTACCTGCTGGCTTCCTATAACTAACTCCCTCTTAAATGTACGGATAAGATTTTATAGGTTTATACGTGTCTGATTTGAACTTTTTAGCTTTGTTAATAACTTCACTATGGAGACATGAATGGGATATACCTTTTTGTTCAGATATCTGTATGTAGCCCTCTTCTTTGGAAACGGATGGGACAACAATGTCTGAAGTAAACACCAGCCCTAATTCCGTGCCAATGATATTGTGTTTGTGTAAAAATTATATAGAAATGGGCGTAGGATATGTCAACCGGAACAGCGGCTTTTGAAATGTATGTAGAGTTGGCCATGGATAGGGACGAAAAATTAAGTCATTTGTTGCTGCTACGATGAGCCTGTTTTTTGTTTTTTTTTGCTAGGTTCCTGAATTAAGAACGAGGCACGCGCTTCCCTCTCCCCCATCGAGAGGACACCCCTATCAGCAATGTGGATGTGCTGGGCAGCTGAGAAGAGAGTTGAGTCAAATCTGTTTGAAAAACGCATGCAGGAAATTTCATAAGGAATCTAAATAAAAAAAAACACCTATCGGACTTTGGAATAATTCAAAATTTGGCGTGTTGACCACCGACGTCGAAAATCGGTAAGTCGTACAAATGTGTTGGCATACACCATAAAGAGGACTTTAAAATGAACATAAAGAAAACAGATTATCAAAAAGGGCTTAAAAATAAGTGGCCGACATACAAAAACACTACATGTTTGGCATCTTTCTTAAAAACGTGGATTAGAATCTACCAAACCAATCCCAACTTTAATTCAATGCCAATGATCATTGTTTAAATCTCAAAATGTAGAATAAACGTTGTTGCGTGTAAAGATTGTCCACAGAAGGACGACATAGCCATATGTTTGTGGTTGTATAGTTTGAAAATAGTCCAGCAGAATTTCTGAGAAGAACCTCACAAACATTATTTGTACCAATTTACAAATCAATTGTAATTGTAATATCAGAGAAATTTCTCTTAGGCGTCAATCAATCAGAAACAAGAATTGCCAATCCATAGAAGCCATATTTGTGCCACAAGATGACATTCAAGTCTCTAGAAAACACACCCACAGATCAGCAAAGTACTATTGTTCTATGGCTGAGTAGCTGCAGAGTAGTTAAAAATGTGAAAAGACTGACAACAGAAAAGACACCAAGTGATGGCAAAATGTCAAATGGTCTTTTAATTCAGTATATATATATATATATATATATGTATCCATGACATTATGTCATATTTCTCAAGACATATGTTAATAGATAGGATAGACATATTTTTTTTTAAAGAATAATTAAGTAATGACAGCAATACAAGCTTAGAGCATTCCGATCTCTAATAGAACTAATATTATATGTATCACTAAGATTAACTATATTGTGCATAATGTGTTCTGAGTGATGCAGGTTTCTCTCTGGTTGATGTTTTACTTGCATGCTGAGAACACTTACATGACTGCATCATTTCACTAAGAAGGGAGGTTTGGGTCCATAGAACAAGTTTAACCCTGTCACTTTTTTTTATTAAGTGTCCATACCACCGACAAGTGAGCTGTCATGTATTTGTGTGTTAGGGGTCAGAGGTCATGTATGTGTGTTAGGGTATCGATTTTGTCTCTTTCTACGATATTGCTATGCTTTGTTTTTCTATTGGATGTTGGAGCTGACAGTGTGGTATTTTTTGTTTTTTCTATTGGATGTTGGAGCTGACAGTGTGGTATGTTTTGTTTTTTCTATTGAATGTTGGAGCTGACAGTGTGGTATTTTTTGTTTTTTCTATTGGATGTTGGAGCTGACAGTGTGGTATGTTTTGTTTTTTCTATTGTATGTTGGAGCCGACAGTGTGGTATGTTTTGTTTTTCTATTGGATGTTGGAGCTGACAGTGTGGTATGTTTTGTTTTTTCTATTGGATGTTGGAGCTGACAGTGTGGTATGTTTTGTTTTTCTATTGGATTTTGGAGCTGACAGTGTGGTATTTTTTGTTTTTCGTTTGATTACTGCAATGAAGAACACTGAACACAGATTTTGTATTTTATTCTTTTTAATGATAATCAAAACAAATAATAATAATAAGAGTAAAATGATGATCCTGGCAGTCTAATGTAGGTAATGATAGACATGGTTGTCTGTCCATGTCAAGGCTACATTACAGTAAAATACACAACCACTTAACAGGAAAGTCAACACATTTTATCTGTGTACAGAAAAAAACCTATATAATGTGAAAATACATATTTGTGAAGACATTTTTACCTACAAATTTCTTAAAACTGGCCACAGACCTTTACCAACTTTGAGAGAACAGGCCTTAGATGCATATTAAATGGATTGTTTATGGTGTTTAACACCACTTTCAACAATATTTCACTTACATTGTGACCTCATATTAAATGGATATTTTTTTATATAGTCCATATAGTGTATTTCAAGTTATATCTGATGTTTGATTGGTAATTTGTGTTTTTTAAGGTCTATATAGACTTCTGACTATTACCACATTTTTTTAATATAAAATTATGCTAATTTCTGTTGCTGTTGGATACATTTTATTTTTTATCTATAAAAAAATTGTTTCAGTTTGACATCTTAATGTACTTGTTTTTTTTTCTTTCTTAGCATTCATCAAAGAAAAGTTACAATTTTGTAAAAAAAAAACAAAAAAACAACAAAGTATTGATTTCATTCTATGCTGCTTCTTTGAAAAAGATAATGATTACATAAAACTTCTGATAAACAAATGTCAACTTTAATAGTACATATAATGAATTTAAAACCATGTTTTCATTCATGGTTATTCCCTTTAAACATACCTCTTACCACAAACGAAGGCAGAAGATTTTAAAACGAACTACTCCAGATGTGATAGTTAAACACTTCTGGAAAAATCTTTCTTTAAATAATTATTTGAAGGATTTGCCTACGAAAATTTTTTAAAATGTCTTTTTTGGGTGAAAAGTACATTTTTGTATGCTTAAAAAGAATATCCTTAAGTATGTATAATAAGATAATACATAGCAGATTTTGCAAAAACTATCCATCCACCTACTATATACTGTAACAGTTTGATCAAATAGTTTATACTTGAGACTGGGTTGATCCCAGTTTTGTATGCTATGCTAATGCATACAGTATTATTTTGGCTACAGACATGTACATGTATATTTCAGAATACATGTATTATGAACACATTTTGATTTTTAATGCCTTATTATTAAATTTGTCATTATTTTCATATTAAGTAAAAAAAAACAAATAACTAATTTTTTAAAGGTGAATCAATGCATGACGAAAATTGGCTCCAATGACTCTTAAGAGATTTTTTCTTGGAAAAACCAATCGTATATACAGTGCATTATACAGAACAGTCAATGGCACAATATCTAAGACAAATTATTTTAATAATAGTAGAAAGAATTAAAGTGCATTCTAAGCTACATGTATGTGCAAGTGCAGTTTTTGTTATTGTAATACTGTATTCCTCATCTGTGTGTAGTTAATATTATCATCTGATCATTTTGATTGATTGCTTAATACTTTTCAGAAATGAGCCATAGGCATAATCGTACATTACAAGAAATTACAGAATCACAAGTAGTTTACAACTTCAACAGTACAGATCATGTGTTTCTGTACTTTCCACTTGCCCAATGTGGATTTTAATAATGTGAACTTTTGATGGGAGAGGGGGGGGGGAATCTTACCACTGAGGTAGTAATTAGCTTCTTCTTTGTGAAAATATGTACTTTATCTGATTAAATCTTGTAATATGGAGGAGATAAAGATTCTTTGTGTATATTAATTGATAACAGTAGTTGTGAAAGTTTGAATCTGGAATGAATATAGCGGGCAAGTGGAAAATGCACATAACACACAGCCTGTACTGTAGTGCAAGAGTAACTTCACTATTATCATAAAATAAAGCTTTAAAAAAGTAATTAAATAGAACTACAAAACAAAAATGTAAATAGAAAGCACTTCAAACTAAAAAAATACAACAAAAGCTAAAATTGTGGAAATTACCAACACGAGCATGGTAGACTTGCAGGTAAACAAATGGCCATGTGGCATTAGATGGAACCAGTCTGTTAAATGGCATTTTAAAAACCAGGATTAAGCTGTGCAAGCCTCCAAGAAATTAAAAAATACATCTATAGCAAATCAAATTTAAATATTCATGGATTTAATTTACACTTTGAATTAAATAGATGCATTTATTCAAGGTGCCATCATCATCAATATGTCATCAACACTGTTAATCTATGAGACCCATGTGAGTTACAAGAGGGTACCAGATTTCCTTCCAGTCCTCAGGATGAGCACCAGTCTTCTGGTCTAAGACCAGTAAAACCTTGATCGGACCGTCACCAGTAAAATATTTCAGTTTTTATTTAGAAATATATCAAAATAAATTAAAGATTTGATTCTGACCAGTAACTAACAATTTTCATTTCGACGACTGTTTTTGTATGACTATAGTAGAAATATTTTAGTACAAGTTTTTTTCTTATTCTTTTTTGTCTTGTTTTCCATGTACAAATGTCATTGTAATTTAAAGACCTTTATTAGTTATGCATTGGACTCAAAATTTTCTGCTGCCCTGTAATGAGGGGGCATGGTGTTTCCCAACCCACAGGTATTTGTTACAGTACACTCAGAGACATAGCATGATACATCACTGTAATAAACATATTACTTACCTTGGTGATATATCTTTTGTTCTGCTTAACATACAAATGTATATACAAAGTTTCTTTTGTACTAAGAGTGTTACTTGCTATCACCTAAAAATGCACAGGAAAGCAAGTAAATAGATTAAACAAAGTAAAAGATATATGATCAGTATCACTATGAAGAGTGTCTATCTCAATACTTTGTCTCTGACTGTACTGTAGAAAGAATACATGGTGATTCGTTGAAATTAAGTCTCAAATAAAAAATAGCTACACCTGACCCTATTTCAAAGGATTGTAATTTCAGGGTACACTTGTTACAGTTACATGCATGTACATGTATGTAACAAAAACATGAAACAAAATTTTTAATGGATGATCTATCTTTTTTTAGATTTAATTTCATTATACATGTAAATGTATTTGATTGATGTAAAGTATCATTGAACAGATATCAATCATTGAACAGATATCAATCATTGAACAGATATCAATCATTTCAAGGAAATTTTCTTTTGCATTGATTGTGCATTGACAAAAAAGAACAAAACAAAAAATCATATACAAAAAATGTACATATTTAAATAAAACAAAACATATATATTACACAAAACTGCACAAAATATCATAAATGTAAATCTGAATGTAAATACCAAATATGTTTCTTCCCAAAGCTGACCTTGACCTTACAGTCATAACAATTTTAAATCTACATGTAATTAAAATTACATTTTGTAACTTGCTCCCCTCAATGATATGTCACGGCATGTGAAATATAAGGAAACTCTATTACGGGTCATGTGTGAGTGACCCTTGGCCTGTGCCATGACTTTTACTGTCCAATCAAAATGGTGCTTAGGAGATTATGAAAGCATTATATTTTAAAATTAAACTACTTTGTTTGCTATGAGCAAAGTGATAGGTAAAAAAAGGTGACAACCTATATTTCTCATACAGGTAACATGTGAACGTGGTTGATGTGACATACATGTACCAGAGAGCCAGTTAGAGATGTACATGTACAAATGTACAATGTAATTTTAATCTGATCCAATAAAAAATTAGTACAATTTTTGTAACTATACTGGAAAAAAAACCCCAGCCAATCAGAAAACTGTCTATACTGTTCTGATTCGATGAATTTGGAGTATGAATATATGTAACTGGTATTTAACAGTTTTATAACTGCATGGCCATTTGACTAATTTATGTACCATCATGCATTCAGTGTGGAGTATATTTGCACTTTCCAAACTAACTAATAATTTCCCCTTTGTAACATCCATTATATGGGAAAAACAAAATGTGGACAACCAAACAACTGACTAAATAATTGTAAAAAATAAAACGAAAATGCAACATAAAGTTTAAAGACTTAAATACATATATTTACAAAGATAAGCACTACTGTTGTGATAAATTGACTTTGTGACTGAGTCATTGCTATTAAATGTAATTAACAATGATTTTAATACAAAATGCAAGGAAACAAATAAACAATGCTTACTGATACATATTACACATGTAGACCACCAACTGCATTACATATAATCTATATGCAGAATTAGAAAATGTTAGGCAGTGAAAATGAAATGTTAGATAAAATCATGTTCAAAAACAAGTTGTTCATGTGGCCACACATTTCTAACAAAGGGGAATAAAACTCATGATCACACAGTAAAAAAAAACAACTTCAAATTAAATGAAATTCCAGTTGAACTTTGAACTTCCCACAAGTTTATCAATGCTATTTAAACTGTCTTTCGGTGGTTTCTTGAACTGGATGTGCTCCAGTTTATTTATTTAATTATGCAAACATTGCCTTCAGCAGTTGTGAATACAATGGTTTTAAGTGCATTTGACATCAATAATCAATAAAATGGATAATGCCATAAGAATAATAGATGTTAATACAAATATATACAATAATTAACTATGACTAGTGTGTGTTCTAATGATTAGACATAAAGTTCATTACATCAAAAATACCAAAAAAAAAGTTAATATCAATAGACAGAATCCTCCTATAGCTTATAACTTCACATCCTGCTTAAACAGCTTTATAATTTTTTCTTCAATGAAATGAAAGTCTAATATGTTAGACATTGTATTAAAGAAAGAAAAAAGGACTTATGGCGGTCAAGAAACAAGAGCAGCAAGTCAACAACAAGGGTTTCTTTCTGAACCAGTTTTACTAAATATGATTCTTGTCCAGCAAAAATCATAAGTAAATCTACATACATCATATGTAGAATCTGTATGAAAAGTGCATGAAGGAATTTAGAGAAAAAAATATCCTATTAGAATCTTATTGCACATTTACCATTGTGTCTACAGATGACCGATGACAATGAAGACATACAATGTACCATGGATACAATAATATGACCGCAAAATATGTGGTCGAATAAAAATGGCAAGATATTTTTTTTCATGAAATTGTTTCCTTTTCCAATTTTTTTAGTGTAGTTTAACACCATCAGGACTCCAGTGACCATATTGCTTCTGGTCTCTTTTAAGTCCATTCAAACCAAACACTTGTAAAAATGTCTAGTTCTTTGTCACCCAGACACAGTAACAACAATGCACATGTAGGTTAATACAATGTACTCCGAAGCTACATATAAAAAGCACAGGCATTTCTTTCTATGAATGGGAAGATCGACTTTCATATTACATGGAGAGTCGATCGCGTCCTTCCAATTGATAGAAACAAGTGCCTGTGCTAAAATGTGATCATTTTACATACATTAATAACAGACTTTCAAAAATAACATGTCAACAAATGGAACGAACTATAAGTAAAATGTTCAACAATACTGAAAGACATTAATTTTTAACTTGTATATTTTTATTTGGCAATGTTCAATTGTTCATTAACGTAGTATTTCAGTGCAAGAACGGCATATCTTTTTTTCAGCAGATTGCAATGCCTCGAGTCGGCCGAATTGAGTTCACTTGTCTTTAGATTTCACCACATGTGAAACGATGTCCAGTGAATATGTTGCTTAGCTGAACCTATGTACATTTTTCAGATGATGGTTTGTCAATATTCACAATGGATAACACGTTTTCTGGTCAAGGTACTATTTTGTATCACATGTTAACCATATTGTTTGACATAAAGTTCACTCCAAATGTAAATTCTGATGGAAGTTTGCTGTTTTCCTTAATAACTCGTCAACCTGACTATCTACAACAGATAAAGCGATTCCAATCTGAGCGGCATAGTAAGTTAGCATGATAATTTGATGTGCAAACGGTACTGGGAAGCAGAATCTGTCTACAGCAATCGTTAGGTCTGACAATACAAAGAAAATTGATCCAAAACATCCACACAACTTACTCCAAGTCCACAAATCGTCAAAGAACTGAACGCGTGCTACAGCTCTCCATGCCATTGTACATATAAGGGTGATGTAGAGTGCAATAAGATAAGACATGAATCCACTGACGCTGGTGCTCAAGAAGTAATACACGATAGACCCCAAAACTGCAAACGTTCCTCCAGCATAGGGGTTTAATGGCCTCCAACCAAACGCACGAGCATATTCAATTTGAGCAATCGCAAACATCAACAAGCCAATTTCAAAGTTCTTGCCCGTTTCTTTCCAAACTAAGAAGGCATCGCCAATGCATGAAAATATAAGACCGATCAAAATTCTTCTGGAATATCGGTAGTATTCAGAAAGGCTCATACCATCCAAAATTACAAACAAAATCAGAGATATCACCGGAAGACATTTTATTATGCAGTAAAAAATTCCGGAAGCCTTGGATTGATCACCATACAGGACAAAGAAAATCGCACATGTCTTGAAGAATGGTACAAGCTTTGGTCCAACACTCTTCAGCTAAAAAATAAAAATATTGAATTAATTTAAATGCATTTTCCTTTTAATTATGTTGTTACTTGCACATGTTAATAGTTTGACAATGTTTTGAAGGTTGACATTGTTTTCTTGTTGATTGCTCCAAGTTGCTCGAGTATTCTTTTTTTTTTTAACAACAATAATATTTTATTCAAATGCTTGTTACAACCATCTTCATAAGCCCAAGCTTCTTATGAAGAAATACATATAAAATAAATATAGAGAAATTTGCAACAAAATTATATTAAAATAATTCATATTCAAATATGTTTACAAATAATTATGTAGTCTTTTTAGAAATGAACTTTTCTGCATTATTTCATTTCCTCTATATATTTGAAGGTATTCCCTAACAAATAATGAGTAAACATCAAGCCTTTTAGTTTTTTGCTCTGAAATGTAATATGCTTTATATATTGAAAATCCAATGATTGTAAGAAAATAGTTGAAGTCATAATAGCTTTTATCGAATATTTTATAACC
>MJUT01039397.1:63371-76724 GCA_002080005.1 Gigantidas platifrons
ACAAGTAAGTCATAGAAACATTGAATGGTCACAAGTAAGTCATAGAAACATTGAATGGTAACAAGTAAGTCATAGAAACATTGAATGGTCACAAGTAAGTCATAGAAACATTGAATGGTCACAAGTAAGTCATAGAAACATTGAATGGTCACAAGTAAGTCATAGAAACATTGAATGGTAACAAGTAAGTCATAGAAACATTGAATGGTCACAAGTAAGTCATAGAAACATTGAATGGTCACAAGTAAGTCAGACTTTTTGAAATTCGTCGGACCGAGCGGGCAGAAAATCACAAGGACCGGCAATACTGCCAAGTATGCCAGTCCGGTTGTTCGACAAAATTTTGTGTTTATGTATTTTGTTTTGCACTAGAAATGGAAATGCAACTAGTATGCCGGAATGATCATGGTCAACTCGGAATGAGATTATGCTTCAAATGACATTTACTTCTTAAACATGCAACTGTTTCCATGGTAATTCTATTAATCATTGTATTTTTATTGTTTAAACTGGCTGTGATGCATCAATGCGACCATTTCATGTGTTTCTATTTGAAAACATGGCTGGTAAGGTTTTTATTGTTCCCATCAACGATTCCGTTTAAATTTTAGAATTTTGAAAATTCCAGTTCTAAAAAATAATCTCAAAATCTTCACTTCTTCAAAACTTTTTCGTCAGGGGAAAATTCAGGTCCTGCACAATTTCAGTAGGTCCTGCAGAAAATTATTGGGTGCAGGACCTATGTCCTGCATATTGAAATTGTTTTTCAAAGAGTCTGGTATTAAAGTTACATTTTACAAGGTGAGAACAAAAAGTTCATAACTATATGTAGCCATTATAGAGGTGACAGAATAAGGTTAACTCCTTATTGACTATTATGAGAAAGAAATGTTAATTTTGAAAAAATACCACCATTAAAGATTGAGAAAAGAAAAGTGTAAGTCAGTCGCCATACATTTAGACAGATTTAATCCCAGTATTGTGTAGACCAGGATTCACTTCTATTAATAAAAATGTTGGTATTAAACCTGTCTACAGTCTGCACCAAAAACTTTTTTAGCCACTAGTCCTTCGGGCGAGTGAAGCACTAGGTTTTACTAGTCCGAACATAATTTTACTAGTCCAAAAAAAACACACGTCCCTGCAATATGTACAAAATATTTTCTCATTTTCGAAAGTCAACCAGGTACGACCATTTTTCCAGTGGCCCTGGAACCCTCTATTGCGATGTCCTTCGTATGATTGCTTTTGTTCAATAACATCATCGGCAGTATGTTTCCTCTTAACAACATTGCCAGGCTTGGCCCCTTCAGTCCACTGAAGCATTGTTAGTTCAATAAATCTTAAGACCGGAAAGACCGAAGTACACTGCCACGTGCAGAATGGGAGATAAAGAACGAAAAATAAAAAACACTTTCGTTTGAAAAAAAATAACTGAATCTCTTAAGATATCCTAATTAGTAAAGTTTAATAGTTCTTTTGCTATCTATCAATGGCGATCCACCACGATATTGACTTTTAATATTAATACATGTCCGTGTTGAAACATATTGCTTTGGTAATAAGACAGATCGGAATACATTGTACCGGAACAACGGGGTTTCAGACTGGTTACCCCGGCATTAAACTACTAAAGGCTAACAGTTTATTCGTATTTGTTTACAAATAAAATCTGTATGATGGACGTTTATTACATTTGTACCTTTTTCAAAATTTTATCTTTTTTATATAAAAATCATAGAGAACAAGGTAGTGGAGTAAAATGTTTTTACTAGTCTGATCGGGCTAATGGTTAGGGAAAATTACTAGTCCGAATATCAGTTTACTAGTCTGGGGCATTGGACTAGTTGCTAACGTCGCAGACTGTCTCTAAGTGAAACACCATACAATGTACATTTGTAAGTTTAGACAGGTTTAAAATGCTGTTCCCAATCCCTGTATTGTGCTGAATTAGCTTAAATTAAACCCGTTAAAGTCAAAGTGCTTTAACTTATCTTAAGTTTAGACAGGTTTAATGCCCTTTAGTGTCTGTATTGTGGTGGATTAGCTTGAATTAAACTTGCCTAATATAAGTCAAACACCATTAGTTTAGATAGGTTTAATTCTGTGTATTATGTTAGATTATTATTTAAACACCAATCAACACTCTCTTATTATCTCCTCTTATGTATTACAAGGGGGTGAATGTACATCATAATGTTATTTCCCCCTGTGTTGCGAAAACGTTGTCGAATTGTTTGAGAGTTTGACAACACGTTTTTGAACGATGGACACACAGTTGTTTAGCAGACATTTAAGAGCATTTGACACACTATTATATTGAATGTTATCCTTACAATAACTAATGCCATAAGTAAAACTTACCTTCAAGCTACACAAAATGGCTTCCAGTTATGACATACATTCACCCCCCTGTATTATTATTTTCGCCTCTGTTGTGTTATAGTCAGCATTCTGGTCTGGAGGTTAGAAGAACATCAGTTCCATTCTAAGTTGTGTGAAAGCAAAAAATTATTTACATGTACAGGTTATTTGTTGCTTCTTTGCTAACAATTACAACAAAGACTGTTTGGCTGGATAATGTGTCTGAGTGGAGCAGCATGTCATGTAGACTAGTATAAGTAGTGACCCACCATGATAATGTGTCTGAGTGAAGCAGCATGTCATGTAGACTAGTATAAGTAGTGACCCACCATGATAATGTGTCTGAGTGAAGCAGCATGTCATGTAGACTGTAATATAAGTAGTGACCCACCATGATAATGTGTCTGAGTGAAGCAGCAAGTCATGTAGACTAGTATAAGTAGTGACCCACCATGATAATGTGTCTGAGTGGAGCAGCATGTCATGTAGACTGTAATATAAGTAGTGACCCACCATTATTAAAGTCTAGATAAGCATGTTGGTAAAGTTTAGTGGAGCAGGAACTGCCTACCCTTCCGGAGCACACATGTTCAACCCCGGTTTTTAGTGGGATTCGTGTTGTTTGATCGTTAGTTTTATACATATGTTTTGTAGATTGTTGTTTGTCCTTTTGTTCTTTTTATTTTGGCCATTGTATTGTCTGTCTTTTTATTTTGGCCATTGTATTGTCTGTTCTTTGATTTATAGTTTCTAGTTACCACTGTGGTATACAGTGTATCTTAAAACTTATCTTACACAAAACATGCAAAAGAGACATCGCCATGTCATCAAAAATATTAACTCCTAGTTTGTTCTGGCTTTAATTCTCATATAGCTGAAAAATAGCTGAACAAACACTTTATTGGAAGCTTTTTATAATTATTTTGGAAGGCTCTAAATGTAAAATAGAAGTAACTCTGCTGTCTGTTATTGTAGAATGATTAAATTACTGGAATTAAATTTGACACATTAAGGACTCCTAGCTATAGCTAGACAATACAAGAGATCTTTCTCATAAAATGGGTTGAAAACAGCATCATATATTTTATTCTAAAAATAGATGAATTGATTTCCATGTGACAATCTGATGAAAAGTTATAAAATGTTAAAAAGGATTGGTTGTAAATCAATAAAATAATATATATAGTAAGGAACAGATATACAATATATACACTCTGTAATTACCTAGTTGTACAATCTGTCAATTAGGAAGGGGGGATTTATAACTAGTCATAAAACTGATCAATATGAGATGATCCTACTTTCAAGGACTGTACATTTATATATGGGTAAACAGTTAGAGAGGTCAGGGACGTGGGGTGTCTAAGCAATCTGTCAATTATAAAAGGGGGGGATTTATAGCTAGTCATAAAATTTATCAATAAGAGATGATACTAGTTTCAAGGACTGTACATGTATATGGGTAACGTTAGAGAGGTCAGGGCTGTGGGCTGTCTAAACTATTAAGGTCATATTGATCAGTACATCATGTGGTGTGCCATCATTAGTGTTGTGTCAATCAAAACTATCAAGGAATTGATCTATCTTCTATGTCTTCTGAGAATGTTGTATTGACCACGTTTGACTTATATTCTAGAAATCAAATTCAGTACACGCAAATGCTATAGCACCAAAAGTAGGTAGTTCATCTGCTCATGATCAGTTGTGAACAAGTCTATAAGGTGGGCTAAAGCATCAACTATTGGTTACTGGATATTATTTCATGTTGACAAAAATGTAGTTATCCGATTGACTTAAAATTTTAGAACTAGCTCAAGATGGATAAAATCCAGGTCAAGTTCAAATTTGATATATTAAACCTTTGTCATTTTCAAGAGACTGGAGAATGCAAACTCCACGAAACAGTTTTTAAATCTGACAAATCAGCAAAATTTTGAAACTAGTTTTATTTTCTCATAGGCATTAACATCTTTAATTTTAATATCTTCAGATTTTGTAGGCTTGACACTGATTGGTAGGTTGAGAATAAGGACACTGACATGACCCCATTACGAATGTCATTAGTTGTTAATGTATTGCTGAAAGAAAAATATCTTAACAAACATCTAATTATGGGGGAGACAAATTGTTTTCTTCACAAAAGTTTGCGCATGCAACTCCTACATCATGGCCGTCAGAATGGGGGGTGCGTTGGGTGCGATCGCACCCCCCTTTCCACACAAAAAAAAAAGGTTCGAAACTCAATTAACCAATAAATGCAATATGCCTTATCTAATAATGATTCATTGCAAATGCGACTTTGTGCTTTTGACACAACAAGAATAGTACTTCCGCCACCTACACTGTTTCTTTATAGCCCTTTTCGGAAACCGTTTCTGGAACTATGAGTTTGATTCTAATTATATAATTTCGTAAGAGTTATTTCCCTTATCAGTTATCAAGTGAATTGATTGATATAACAGGAAATGTCGAAAAGCCAAGTTTTCCACAAATGTCGAGCCCTTATATAATATGAGCAAAAAGTAGCACTATATTTTCACTCAATAGCATCTACGTACTATTGTTGTTACTACCGTAACCAGTAGCGGATTAAAGGGGGGCGCACCCGACACCGACCCTAAGCTTGGAAAAAATATGATTTTTGCATAAAATCTTGATTTTTCACACAAAATACCCCGACAATTTTCGTGCCTCGCTCCGCTTGGCGAAACTTTTTCAATGCACCCCCTATAACCTGAAATCCTGGATCTGGCCCTAGGAAATCCACAATCCCCTACCGGACCTTCCCCCGCACCCCCCTTTCCAGAAACCTGCAGACGGCCCTGTACATGTACCTTTTAAAAGGAACTTCCTTAAAATTTTACATGCTTGTTTATTACCATATAAAGAATCACATATCATTATGGCATTTTGATTGGGCCTAAGTTTTTTAGCCTTTTATGACATATAAGAATGGGAACCATATGTTTTTTTAAATTCAAAATCAAACAAAGATTTATATTTCCTAATTTTTAGAACCGTCGTGATCGTATGATAGTTGGATTTACAACTACCTGTGCAATCAGTGCCTATAGCCACTAAAGTTATGAGTTCGAACCCCGTTCATGGCGAGGTGTACTCAATACAACATCATGTGATAAAGTTTGTCAGTGACTTGCGACAGGTCGGGGGTTTTCTCCAGGTACTGCGGTTTCCTACACCAATAAAACTGACCACCACGATATAACTGAAATATTGTTGAAAGTGGCATTAATCACCATAAAACAAACTCCCCCTCTATTTCCAAATTTACCATGATGAATCTTCATGTTATAAAACATGTTTTATTTATTTCAAAAATCAGTACCAGGATAAACACGACATAAAACAAGTAAGGAATTAATATGATACAAAAGATCTGGTTCATATAACACCTTGTCCTGCTTGACATATGTTTCAAGTGATGACACAATCAAATAAGTCTGATGTAAAAAGAAGAGTGTAATACATATCATATTTCTTAACATTTTAAATATAAAGTAATAAAGTAATAAAATAAGTCTGATGTTAAAAAAAGTATGCAATAGTGAGTAATACATATATGATATTTAACGTTTATGTTCCCAAACTGTAAATGTTAGCTGTAATTGTCACAAATTGTTGTGGGGTTTAATAAATCATGATATAAAATATATGTACCGTTTGTAGAGTGTACATTAAATGTCTCTAATGATAAAATCTAAATGTAGGTAAATTTTACATCCACAGTAAAACCTGTCTTAACCAAACCTCTTTGGGACTAACTTTTGTGTCAGTAATAGACAGGGGTTTGGTTTATACAGATTGAATTACATGTAGCAATGATTTTCTATATGGAGACTATTTAAAGGGATATTAAAGCTCGTTTTAACATATATTTTTTCAACTCGTGACGAAGGTTGTTTCTTTTCAATTTAATTGTAAAAACAATCCAAAAAATACTTTGCATGCCCATATAATCCCTAATATTGCTAAGATATCACTTAAAAGGGTCGAAATGAATTTTTGTCCAGGAAGCAAAAAATTCAATTATTGGAATACGCATATTCATATGACAGAATTATCAACGAATTATGTCACTTTTACAAAGTTTCATTGATAAAAACCGGGTTAATGTTTCATAAATATCATTTATTGAACCAATTGCAAGTTTTCATGAGATACAAAAAATTACCAAAATGAGCTTTAATATCCCTTTAATAAAAGTACAGTTTATAAGGAACTCTGGTCAGGACCATCTTAACGGCATTAAAGGCCCCTACCTACAGTACACGACAACTGACAGGAATAAAAGTGTACATGTCGATAAAATTAACATATATTTATTGTATTGATACTTCCAACAAAATCAGCATTTAAACATTAAAAAACATGCTATACACAACATACAAATGTACATAGATTAGCATGGGGCTCTATGCTCGTGGGGTCCCCCCCAGACAACTGCCCAGTGTGCCCATGCATTAAGACGGCACTGACTCTGGTTTATTCTGGGTTAAGTTTAGACAGATTTCACTGTAAATGATTTTTCTTAGAAATTCAGCTGTTTTGCTAGATCTCACACATAGTGAACTACAGATTCCAACCAGAGAGTATGGAACAACCATATCACACTATAGGTTATAAACCCATTATATTTTGTTACCAATATCATAGACAATATTTCACAGTATTTTAATGTTTACAATTGTTAGACCCTGTCTTAAGCTGAATTAAAATATTGTTGTGTTGCATTAGAATATAACAGTATTGTATTTGAAGAGTTGCCGTTTATCGATTGGAGATTTGACGGTCACAAATATCTTTTGTACTGGGACTGCTACATGTTGTCAAGTAAAACTGCATTTGTTACGGTCATAATATCCCCAATTGATGTTGGCACCGTACTCATTAAATACATTACAGTTACTCCTTATTTTACAGGTGATCATGAATGTACCGGTACACAACATTGTGCAGCAAGCTAGACAAGCACTGCTGTAATATATACAATGTAATTAAAAAAAACAGTGGTATGCCGAATCCTATTCACAAGTAAATTTATGAATAACAATAATTCTCTACCCAGAGACCTGCACTGTATTGGAAGAAGAAGAATTGAATGCATTCTTTTGAAGTTTCATTGGGATAACAAAGCATTGACCGAAGTACGTTTTCAATGAAGCACGCTTCATGTTGAAAATGTAGTTCGATCAACGCTTTCATACCCCAATGAAACTTCAAAAGAATGCATTCAATTCTTATAATTATATTTAAATCACACCAAAATTTAATATAGTTGAATTTTTCGTTGTGAATTTTATTTGTGTTAGATTATTTGCTGTTGGAAATTACTACACCATTGATTGTTTACATCTGACGTCGTCATGGAGGCACGTGCAAGCACAGGGCCTTGTCACTATCCACGTAAATATTTACGTGGATAGTGACAAGGCCCTGTGGTGCAAGTACGGGTTTGAGTTTCATTTGGATGTGAAACATCTCTTTTATAATTATGTGACCACTTCATAACCAATCATATTGTAACATTTCAATGAAAAACGGAAGTAATGTAATTATATAGCTATATATGGAAATGTACTAATATTTATGGGACCATATGAATGTTTTAAATTGTAGTGACACATGTTTCCCTGTAAAACTGTTATAATGATAATATTCTACTGTTAATACTCTTTAAGGCTTTAAAAAATATATGTTCTCAATTCTAAAATGGTTACTGTGTTTAAATTAAAAATGTTGTAAATAGTACGACATCAAATTATTTTTCTTATATATTTGAAAATTTGTTTTACATTTCCGAATATAATTTGGGCAATGTAGGTGTTTAACGACACCACAATACTTTCGACAATATTTAAGTTTAATACCGTTGGGTCAGGGTGGGTCGGTACTAGTTCTATTATCATGTAACCTTGTATCAATTACACCTTGCCAAGGCCCATTTGTGGGTCTTGACCTTACAATTTTTTTAGTGATAGGTACTGATTGCATATATATAGTTGTAAATACAATTATCACACAATTACTATCAAGATGGCCCTACATAGATAGAATCTGCCCAGACGGCCCTACATTGGTACATGTAGGTCTGAATACAATTATCACATGATCACTGCTGAGTGCTGTCAAGGTAGCCCTTCATAGATAGACATACATTTATTTATCATACGATCAAGACCAAGGCTGCCATACATAGGTATATGTGGATACAATTATCACACATCACAGTCAAGGTGGCCCTACATAGGTAGATGTAATTTCATTTATCAAACACTCACTGCCACAGTATATGTATATAGAGCTCCTAAAAGTACAGTTTATGTAATATTTCAAAACAAGATATTTTCTTAGCAAAACGAAATACTCATTTTACAAAATTCTCTTAATTTTTCTGCAGCTAATCTATAACAACAATATTAAGAGCTACTCAAATGTATTTCTGTTTTAAACATTAGTTGTAATATGACGACATGTAGTTTACACTGTAATTGTTATATAGAGATATCTATATTGATCTGTTCAATTGTCCATGTTCTTTAATGTCTGTAATGATCATCAGATTTCTAAAATTGTTAATCAGAGCTCTAGCAGAAATGGTACTAAAATAGTGTATATTTGAATTAATTTTTTTGTGAGTTTCTCAAAGAAAATAGAAATGTTCTAATAAAGACGTAGATATCTATTTTAGTTTGCATGTCACGTTTCTTTTTATGTATATTCTTCAGAAGATAGGCTCAAAATCAAAAAGCTAATTAGTTTAAAAGTCTTAAGGAGCATCAACATGATGTCAAGGGCCTAAACACGACTTAATTATCATTATTTATTATTGTTATTACTATCAACCCAAATTCAGGACAATCTAGATATACAGGGGACGACAAGAAGAAAACAGTTAAACCTGCCCATGCGGTCACCTTTATTAAACTGTCACATGTATTTAGGTTAAAGTCACCTTTTCTTGACCTGTCATAGAAAATTTCATGTGAATTGAACTTCTTTCAGAGATACTTGAATCTCATCTACGTGAGTCCGGGACTCAAACAATAACAAAGGATGGGAAACTCATGACTTTATGGTTGGGACTCGTCAAAATTGTATCCTACAAGGAGCACTGCTCTTTTAAGATGTCACCTGTCTTATAAGGCCACTTTTTCTTTATCTCCTAAGTGACCTCTTAATACAGGTTTGACTCTAGTTTTAAGAGATTTTCAATCAGCTAAATCTACTTTATGCTGTCACAATGAAAATGTTTTTTAATTTTGATGATGAAAAAAACTAGTGAAAAGTCAATAAATAGTGAATGTAAATGTTTCAATTCTTGTTTTTTCTGTAAGTAAAACTGTAAGTGATGGCATAAGGATAATTTCCTCATGTTGATTTCATTATTCATGCTGGAAGAATTGATTTACCGTTTGATTGATGTCCAGATCATTTGTTAGAGAGAGTGTGCTTTTATGTTATTACAAAAAAATGTAATCTCCTTGTTATAGATTAGAAAAAAATATGTAAAATGATAAAATGATCATTATATGAAAAACTTGATGTCTTCATTGAATGTCTCCTTCCAATAATTTAAATATTATGAGATTATTTTTGTATAGAATTTTTTATTTTTACAACTGTATCTAACATATAATTGTAAGGTATAATACAGTAGTTCTCCATCTTACTAGGCCACTCCTCTTACCAGGCCAGGGCCATTGTGTGGCTGTCATCATATGGTAATTGTCCCCCGACGCTTCGTCGAATGGGGACTATAGAAATGGGTATCGTCCGTCCGTCCGTATGTCCGTTCGTGTGCTTTTTGGTTTCCAGATGATAACTTGTGAATGAAAAGTCAGATTGAAGCTAGGTGTGGCATGTAAGTGTATCTTATGAATATCTAGGTCAAGTTCGATAATGACAATTTTTCAACAATTTTTACTAGAGTTGTGCCCCTTTTTATACCTCAAAATTGCTAAATATTTGGTTTTCAGATGATAACTTGGGAACAAATAGTCAGATTGAAACTAGGTTTGGTATGTAAGTGTATCTCATAAATATCTAGGTCAAGTGCAATAGCGATCATTTTTCGACAAATCTTACCAGAGTTACTCCCCTTTTTTTACTTCAAAATTGCTAATATTTTGGTTTCCAAATTATAACTTGTGAACAAAAAGTCAGATTGAAACTAGGTTTGGTATGTAATTGTATCTCATGAATATCTAGGTCAAGTTCGATAATGATGATTTTTCGACAAATCTAACCAGAGTTACTCCCCTTTTTTTACTTCAAAATGGTCCTTGGATGGTCCCCTTTCAGAATTATGAGTGATACAGGCTCACCTGACCCTCTAGTTTACAGTAGTTTCAAAATTTAATCTTACGATATAACCTTGGCGTCGGGGGACCAGTGGCCAACGGCCTTTTATTGGATTTGCAACTACCTGTGCGATCAGTGCCTATAGCTATTACCACTAAAGTTGTGAGTTTGAAACCTGCTAATGGCGAGGTGTACTCGATACAACATTATGTGATAAAGTTTGTCAGTGACTTACAACATATTGGTGGTTTTCTCCAGGTACATCGGTTTCCTCCACCGATATAAATGAAATATTGTTGAAAGTGACGTTAGACTCTATAAATCTAAACCATCAAAGTAAAAAAAAATCACAATGTCAAATAATTTAATAGTCTTTGGGATATTTATATATAATTTAATTTTATTTGAATATTTCAATCTGTTTGGCTAATCTGCCTGGATAAAATTTTGGTTATGCTTGATAACCTGGGATGGTATTGTGACGTCACCAACATGTTCATCCGCCAACGACAAATTCAAATAGTCATATGAAATAATCGCAATTAAAATCGAGGAATCATTAAATTTTGTTGTAAAAATTAAATTATAAAGAATTTTTGAAATTGTTGAACAGGTTATACTTGCATAACCTGGTTTGGGTCAGTTTACGCTTTTCATAAACCGCTTCACGGTTTATTAAGGGTAAACTGACCCAAGCCAGGTTATATCGTATAACCTGTTCAAGAATTTCAAATATTGCTTAATTGTAGTAAAAATGCAGTATGCTTAACCATAAATTTACAATGTATAGTAAAATACACAAGATTTAAAGGAAGTATGTAATAAATAGTAGAGATAGAGACCTATATAAGTAGTTAACCAGGAAGGGAAAAACAAGAATTAATAATCTTGATTAAATTATAAACATTGTATTATTATATACTGAATACTTGACTAGTCTTCCTTATTATTGATTTCTGTGTCAAACAAATAGTGATGAAAAAATTCATTGTCACATACAAAAATATGTAAGCCAGGTGTATCTCACTATCTGTAACAAGAATGTATTCTTTGCCTTGATCTTTATATGGTTTATAAATATACCAGAGTGTAAGCAACGACTAAGAACTATGACATAATACACGCAGATACCAGATATTGCACACTTTAAATCTGGGCTGTAGTTTAATTTCTATCAGAGAGCCGTGCGATAATCAACGACCACAATGTGACATTGCTTGGTTTCATGTCACTTTTGATTGTCTCACTGTTTAACTGTGGTATACATATTACATAGCCATTAAAATGCATTTTCTCTACAAAGATCAAGATACACATCTCAGATAAGTTACTTCTCATTAAATTTTCTATCTATGATAGGTAAATTACATGTAATTCCAGTTCTTGCCTCAAATAAAGACAAAATAACTTTGTGTCTAGGAAGCTTAATAAAATTGCAGTGGGTGAACTGTCTTATTCATGATGGCTGCTGTTTGATTTGAAGCCACATAGCAGACTTGATCAGAGTCTGAAACACTTTATCAACATTAAACTACATTTGTGTAAGTCAGAACTAGTAAATTAACCTACCATGTACTAGGTAGTGTCCATGATAAGAGGTACTATTACAACTTGGTCAAACTTCAGCACTGACTATTACTCAAGTCCATGCCACTATTATGAATAAATTATATAACTTTAAGGAAGTTTTTGTTGAAGTTAACACTATTTTTTATTACATACTTATCATTTACCGGTACTAAAATATGACTTGAGTGTTTTCCCCCTTCCCCAAATAAAAAAAAAGAAGATAAAAATGAACTTTAATATCCCTATAGATACAAAGTAGAGTTTGACTTATATTTACTTGTCCTAAAGATTTATTATCATCTATAGTGGAGAAGTAGTTGTCCATGCTTTTGTTTAGTCTAATTTAGTGTGTACAAAACCTGTCTAAACCGAACTCCTTTGGGACTGAAGAATTTGTTCAGTTTATAAAGGTGTTTTTTTTTGTGTACACAGGTTCAAATTACATAGACATTTAGTAGATGGGATTGTGAAGTCTGTCTGGTTTAGGCAGGTTTTAGGTTTACTCAGGGTTCAGTAGATAGGACTATAAAGTCTGTCTGGTTTAGGCAGGTTTTAGGTTTACTCATGGTTCAGTAGATAGGACTGTAAAGTCTGTCTGGTTTAGGCAGGTTTTAGCTTTACTCAGGGTTCAGTAGATAGGACTGTAAAGTCTGTTTGGTTTAGGCAGGTTTTAGGTTTACTCAGGGTTCAGTATATAGGACTGTAAAGTCTGTCTGGTTTAGCCAGGTTTTAGGTTTACTCAGGGTTCAGTAGATAGGACTGTAAAGTCTGTCTGGTTTAGCCAGGTTTTAGGTTTACTCAGGGTTCAGTAGATAGAACTGTAAAGTCTGTCTGGTTTAGCCAGGTTTTAGGTTTACTCAGGGTTCAGTATATAGGACTGTAAAGTCTGTCTTGTTTAGCCAGGTTTTAGGTTTACTCAGGGTTCAGTAGATAGGACTGTAAAGTCTGTCTGGTTTAGCCAGGTGTTAGGTTTACTCAGGGTTCAGTATATACAAAATGTAGGACTGTAAGGTCTGTCGGGTTTAGCCAGGTTTTAGGTTTACTCGGGGTTCAGTATATAGGACTGTGAAGTCTGTCTGGTTTAGCCAGGTTTTAGGT
>MJUT01039397.1:76879-93457 GCA_002080005.1 Gigantidas platifrons
ATAGGACTGTAAAGTCTGTCTGGTTTAGCCAGGTTTTAGGTTTACTCAGGGTTCAGTAGATAGGACTGTAAAGTCTGTCTGGTTTAGCCAGGTTTTAGGTTTACTCAGGGTTCAGTATATAAGACTGTACAGTCTGTCTGGTTTAGCCAGGTTTTAGGTTTACTCAGGGTTCAGTATATAGGACTGTACAGTCTGTCTGGTTTAGCCAGGTTTTAGGTTTACTCAGGGTTCAGTATATAGGACTATAAAGTCTGTCTGGTTTAGCCAGGTTTTAGGTTTACTCAGGGTTCAGTAGATATGACTGTAAAGTCTGTCTGGTTTAGGCAGGTTTTAGGTTTACGCAGGGTTCAGTAGATAGGACTGTAAAGTCTGTCTGGTTTAGGCAGGTTTTAGGTTTACTCAGGTTTTAGGTTTACTCAGGGTTCAGTAGATAGGACTGTAAAGTCTGTCTGGTTTAGGCAGGTTTTAGGTTTACTCAGGGCTCGGTCTAGACAGGTTTCACTGTATATACTTGTTGCTAAATCTTTCTTGCTCTCTGTGTAGTGTGTTGTAGATCGTTGTCTGTCCTTTTGTCCTTTATCTTTTGACCATTGTGTTGTCTGTCCTTTTGTCCTTTATCTTTTGGCCATTGTGTTGTCTGTCCTTTTGTCCTTTATCTTTGAGGCCATTGTGTTGTCTGTCCTTTTGTCCTTTATCTTTGAGGCCATTGTATTGTCTGTCCTTTGATAAACAGCTTCTGATTACCTCTTTGGTATTTTTAGTTTTCTGTGTAGTGTTTTGTAGATCATTGTTTGACTTTTTTGCTTTTGGTCATTGTATTGTCTGTCCCAGGTATACATGTAGCAATTTTTTTTTATGAGTCCAGAAGACATTTATGAAAATATTGGCTTTTCTCACTATTTGTAAAAGTCTATAAGATTGGAAAAATCCCAACAGAAAATAGTGAGGTGCATGACTCAATAATTTAGGACAGTTACAATGATCTCTGTATGACCTTCTTCAGATTATGGCTTCTCATTACCCCTTTGGTGTCATCAAACCATTGATGCTGATGATGTGTACTATACTGTACATTCATTTCCCCTGGTACAATGAATTATGACAAGTCATGTGCCTTGTTCTATATTTAGTAACACAAGGACATAATCCTTTATGAGTAATACATTTTTATGTTACATGATTATCATTTAATTACACTACCAATGGGAAGATTAAAAAGTCTGGACTGGGTTGCAGAAGCCTCATTTAAGTTTATGTCTCAAATAAACCTGAAGTTTAAATTAATTTTGTTGTACATTTCAAGTAATTCACACTTAAATTTAATTAAGCTTTGTGCAACCCAGTCCAGGAAAATATATTTGATATGTTCTAGTATATATGAATTAGCAAACACAATTTAAAATTAAAAAGAATTTGCAAAAAAGTTTTAATATTAGTCTGCATCTACAAATGTACATGGACTTGAAAAAAAATCATTGTTTTTTTCTTGTCTGGAAGGTCATTGCTCTTATTACATTCTAAGGTAAATTATTATCATCTGTTTTATATGTCTAGAAAATGACATTAACAGTTCATCAGTTGTACAATAATCTTGACATTATCAAGTTTAATTAGAGGAAGTAACTAAAAATACAATTTCAATTAATGAGCAGTGTCCAGAGAAAAGCAGAAATCTCTGTAGGATTTTGTAAAACCCACTTTTGGTTTGACTCCAGCACACCACAGGAGCCTGACATTATATCCATTGGGTTATGAAGTAAGATCAGTACCGGTGGACAACCGGAAGCTAGCTGCTCAGTGGTCAGTTTGAGTGTTTTTATTCCCATTGACCGGTGATCTTCCCATTGCCCAGCAATCTTACCCTATAACAGGGATACTTGCAGCAATTTTATTTGATGAATTCAGAAGACATTTCTGAAAATTTAGGTGAGTCCCGGCATTGTAAGAATCTAAAACGTAAAAACTTTGGTAAGTCCTAATTGAAAATGGTGAGTCCAAGACTCATCTAGGCGAGTTACAAGGATCCCTGCATGAACCAAAGGATATAATTTCAGACTCTTGTGAACACAATGAGATGGGGTACTAAAACTGACTTGATGGATAGAAAATTATTGATTGTATATAGACAATGCATCACTATTGAGGAGGAAATGTGCCTATAATAACAATATATAATTTAAGACAAGATTTTTGTTATGTTTTACAGAGCAGCAGTAGAATGTCTGTTAAGTCTAGAAGCCTCGGTCAGTTTAAAAGATAACAGTGGATGTACACCTCTACATTTAGCAGCATGGAAGGGATATGATGAAATTTGTAAACTATTCCTGTCTCTTTCTAAGACAGCTATTCCTATTGATTCACAGGTAAATTCAACGAAAGTTAACAGATCAACTGAAATGAATATCATCTATTATTGCTCTCGGTTACTCTATGTTATTTGACAAATACAATTCAGCAGTACTAGTGTCAGTGATAGTCAACAATTCCACCAATAACAAAATCAACAACTACCTCATACCTTAAATCATTGAACACAAATTTCGATATATTACATTATTACATTTGTACTTTTAGAATTATATAGAACAAGTTTGTCTCAAACAGTACCATAGTTTCTCATATTGCAAATATACAATGACATTTTATTATATTATATCTTGCAAGGGTAATTAGGGTGATATCAATGATATTAGAAAATAAGGGTAATAACAAAATTACCGAACTCTGAACATTAGAACAGAGACAAATGTGTAAAGAGAAATGTAATGAAACATACAGCACTTCACTGAAGGAGATTCTATGTTTAATTGAATACTTGAAAGTAATTTTGACCATGGCTAACGGTGAAACATCATATCACACTCAATGAAGTGTTATAATTGTACAATATATTTTTGCTACATATTAGTTCTCTGCTGATTCTAAATAAGTTTATAACGAAGGTCTATATCAATAAAATCTTCGTCAACTTTTTTTTATCACCTTCCCAAATTCCACATTTATTATGAAATTGTACTTTTAATCATTTTTCCAAAGTACACCATTACCCATATCAATCATTTATCTTGTGTACACAACTAGTCATTATTATTACAATAGATTTACTTATAGTTTGATATCACATGAATTAGATAAGATTTTTTTATTGATAATTTTCACATTTTTCCGTTGATTTCAACAAGTGATATCAGTGTCAATGAACTGACTCTTGATACTGAAAATTATCGGTCAGTGTGACGTCATGCACATTATGACATTTTCGATAAAAATAGAGTCAGTTGTGATAGTTTCAACATACACAATGTACATTATCACTAATATGACAGCTCGTCATATCAGACTTGTTGCGATATTAGTCAAATCTGCCGTTATTCCATATGTATATTTTCTGATTGAAGAACTTTCACAGAGAGTTTTGGCCCTATTTTCATCTTCTTTAGAAAATCTTACATATATGACATATGAATTTTTCCGATTCCTAGCTAGTGTAGGTCGTACATTTGTCTATTTTTTTTTACAAACAATTGGCCTAAAATGTATTCAGTTTACACTATTAACAAATGTATAAAAACATGATGGAAATGAGTGGAGATATTACTGACACCATCCTGTATACAGTTAAATATTCACAAATAGGAATCACTTGTAGTGGTTTTGACGACTTCCAAGTGATTCACGATTTTGTAAGAAATGAATAGTCTCTTTATGAACCATCGTTGGTAACTCACGGCTAACCACTCCTCAATACACTCCACTCATCATCCATGTGTCAATTCATATGAAACCGTTGTTTCTATTTCTGATCTATATTTAATAGTTTCCAAAGCAACATAACATCACTAAAATTTTCCTAATATACGGATTGAAAAGATTATGAAAGATAAGACTTGACTAGTACATGTATCATTCATTGTCAATGACCCAGCAGTAATTACAACCTGTTCCTTCCCTCCTTATCATTTTAATTTGCAAGTAAATCAATTTCTTTTTAAACTTTGATTTGATTGGCTGTTAAAGCAGTCTGTTGGAACTAATAAAAATGACTCATGAATAATTCATGTCTACTATGATTTCTCTGTCAGTTGACCCACAGGTGGTAAGCGAGGGGTATCGAAGCATTGTCAAGTCAAAGATGATTTAATATGTTTTATGGACAGATAATGTGTCCAAATCAGGAGCGACTTGTCTACTATTGTTTCAGTGGGCTAACAGTGTAAAATTCCAACAAAGTGTTTTGGTCTAGTACAAAGTGGACATCATCATCAACCCATCAAAATGTTACTTGTTCTAGATCTTGCCATGATGTAGCTGAAAAATTGCTCACTTGGCAGTAAATCAAGTCATTTGCTTGCTATAATTTATTGCAATGATGTAGCCAGTACAAATTGGGTTACATCCTGGTTTTATTGTACATGTATATAGTGACTATAGAGAAGAACAAAGCAGATTACTAATACCTTAATGTCTGTACTTTCTCTTTTTTCTATTTATATTTGAATGATGTTATTCTATTTTCTACCTTTGAAGGATGTTAATTCTCAGATTACGCGGATGATTTTTTTCAGTTATTTATAAACTGCTTTCAGCTATTTTCCTGTGGAGAGAAATTGCTGTAAGTTGCTGGACAAAGTAAAAACAAGTCAAAAATAGACCATTTTGAAGGGATTATAGATGGTTTCAGCTATTTTTCATTGATTTTCAGTTATTTTTATTTTCTAACCAGATTCATCCCTGAGATTAATTTATTGTCATTATACTGGAGACAAACATGATTTTATTATAAGAAGATAAAACAGTATAATTATCAATACAGATCATTAACCTTCCTATAAATACACAAAGTAAACAAGATTAATTTGTTATTTATACAAAAATGTATATAGCTCCTGGAGATATATACTTAGTCATTTCATTGAATGTTAGGAATGAGGACATTTATAAATCAATCTGATTCACACTAAATTATACCTGATATCTATGATGTAATACAATTAACATTGACTTTAGTTTGATAGAACATCTTAACAGTGATTGACTTTTGTCTTATAGAAGAAGATCTTAATTATAACAAACCTCCACGATATAGCTGTAATATTGTTGAAAGTGGCGTTAAGCACCATAACTCTAACCCTTAATTATACCACTCATTGACTTTTGTATGGTAGAAAATCTTATATATTCACATAACATGTTGATCAGGAAATATCCACTTTATTTGATTTGATTTGTTCGTGAATTTGAATTTGCTTTTTTTAATAGGTCCACAAAAATTTTGCAGTCTTATGTTATGGGTCAGTCGTCTTTTGTTGTCTGTCTGTCTGTAGACGCCATGGCTTCACTGCAATAACTTTTGTTCTGGTTGGCCGATCCTTCTGAAATTCTAACACAATGATCCTTGGATTGTACCCCTTCCTGAAGACCCCAAGGCGTTTTTTTTGTATATGTAGCATTTATTTTTCAACCTTTTTTTAAATAAATTCCATAGGTAAATCCTTTCATAAAAATGCATACCGTTATTATATAGCTCTAAAAAAATGTATTACTTTTTTGGACAGAAAAAGAGGGAATTTCAAAATCTGGACTTAATATATTTTTCATCTGCAAATTTTTTTGTAATGTTTCAGAAAGGTACTTTAGCACATATACACTGGATCTCCATCGGCACAAGTTTTTTTTGTGTTCGATGATTTGAGGTGAAGATGCTTGTTTTATTTGTTGATATTGGTGGAAATGTTGACTGTCTTTAATCCAAGGTGTCTTGTGTCCTAAACACTACTGAAATTTATTTATACTATCTCGGGGATCCTATGGTACCGTTGTAGTTATATTAGAATTTAATAGAAATAAGGCAGCAAAAAGTTGATTAAAATAGCTAGTGAATACACAGAACCATAGAAGCTGTAGTACTATAGGATCAGATTATGCTTGCTACTGTTATAAATCATTGTATATTCTTATTTTTTTCTGAAATAAAAAGCACACAAACAAATATGAAAGTTTATTCTAATCTTAAACAATGAATAATATTTTTTTAGAACAGTTTGGGAGATACAGCACTTCACATGGCATCCCAGTATGGGTACAGTTCTGTAGTCCGTATTCTACTTCTAGACCAGGTATGTAATTATTAGAGGTAAGCATCTGCTTACACAGTACAAACACCTAACTACAGTGAACAAACATCATAGTACAGTCTACAAATATCTGACTATAGTGTACACACATTGAAGTACAATGTACAAACATCGGAGTGAAGAGTACAGATATCTGACTACAGTGTACACACATTGAAGTACAATGTACAAACACCTAACTACAGTGAACAAACATCATCGTACAGTCTACAAATATCTGACTACAGTGTACACACATTGAAGTACAATGTACAAACATCGGAGTGAAGAGTACAGATATCTGACTACAGTGTACATGCATCTGACTGCACAAAGATGTGAACTAGCCTCATTTCTGGTTTCACCGAATTTTATGACCATAATCCAAGCTCTAATGTAATTTGCATGTACTCCGACTTTTTCGAAGTCCAAAATCTTTTGGTGTTGATCCGTTTAACGTATACTCGATAGACACTGAAAATATGGCAATGTTCTGATTGTAGGATGTAAACACACCTTTATTTATTTCTGTTATTTTCATTATTTTGAAAATATTATGTATATTATGTTGTATATAAAAACAGTATAAATGTATGTACATTTCTAATTAGATAAGAATATTACTTCTGCATTTCGATGTATAAAAAAAAAAGAAGCCAATGGTGGTGAAAACTTTTAGGTGGTGATATCACACAAAATATTAAAAAACAGTTTTAATAAAGATTTAGTAGCTTCATCTCTGACTGGTCGGTTGAAAATATGACCCCATGCTGGATGTCATCAGATGTTAGCGTATAACCAAAGAAAAAGAATTTTAAAAAGATACAACTGACGTCTAATTTGAATTAGATTGGTGGTTTCCCCCAGGTACTCCGGTTTACTTCACCAATAAAACTGACCGCCAAGGATTAACTGTAATATTGTTTAAAGTGGCATTAAACACCATAACCATGAATTAGATTGATTCTATACTTATCTGTTCTTTAGAGATTATTTTTCTACCAAAGTAAATTGTTATACAGTTGTATAAAACCCATTAGAAGAAACCATTAATTCTTTTCAAGCTAATAACAGATTATTTTGGTTATTTCACAATTATTTTGGTTATTTCAGTACAATGCTGATACTACTATTCGTAACTTAAAAGATGAATCGGCTTTAGATCTTGCATCCCAGTATGGAAGATATGATGTTGTACAGCTATTGGTCAATAAGAATCCTGATCTGGTCAAGCACACGGTCATGTCACATTCTCCATTACACCTAGCAGTAGCTTGTGGACATATACAGATCATTAATGCTCTGTTAGATGCAGGGTTTGACATTAATACAAAAGTAAACAAATATTGTTTTTAATAGATTTCTTTCATTTTACAGTCTGTGCCTAAAAGATTTTGACAGACTAGTCTGAAAGCCATTATAGAACAAAAAAGAATCTATTTGACAACAAATTTTACTCAATTGTTAGCTGTCATATTTGAGGGGTTAAATTCAAGATTCTGCTCAAGATTAGTGGTCGTTTGTCACATTTGAAGGATGATCGTTGGTGAGAAGCAACTTTACTCAGCAACAAGCTAATGTTGAAGGTTTCTATTAACCAGGTGGTCATTGCTGAGAGGATCACTAATGTTCAAGGTTTCTATTAACCAGGTGGTCATTGCTGAGAGGATCATGTTATGTTCAAGGTTTCTATTAACCAGGTGGTCATTGCTGAGAGGATCATGTTATGTTCAAGGTTTCTATTAACCAGGTGGTCATTGCTGAGAGGATCATGTTATGTTTAGGCAGTTTATACTGCTACATCAAACAGCGATAGCTTTGTCAGAACACTTAAAACATAACTTAAACGTAATTGAACGTTGTGTTACTGATTGTCATTTGACGCTTCATGCATGTGATATCTTAAAAAATACCAAAACAATAGATAAAACACACTTTTACTAGTTTATAGAAAAAAAAAACATTTAAAAAAAAATGTGAGAGTCTCCATTTAATGTAAGTAGGTACAAGATGAGGTCAAGACAAGGTCAAGACATGGCTAGACTATTTTAAAAGATGGTATTAAACAACAAACAGACAATAACAATATTTTATTCATGATATGATATATTTTAAGTTAAGTACACATTAATCAACTTGTCTAATATTAGAAGTTTGTGAAATGGCTTTACTTTGTAGAATACATAGAGAATGTGTTTTGACGTTATTTTCAGACTGTTGCTGGTACGGCACTACATACAGCAGCTATGTATTGTAAAACAGATGTAGTCAAGGTACTGGTAGTTAAAGGTTAGTAACAATTAAAATGTCTGTTATTTACCTGGACTAATAAAAAAGAAATTTCAATTAAATGGTGTAGTGCTCACTTCCAGTGCGGTAGATCCTGGGTTCCAGCCCCGTTTGGGTCAAATCAAAGACTATAAAATTGGTTTTTGTTGCTTCTCCACTAAGCATGCAGCATTAAGGAGTAAGAGCAAAGACTGGTTAGCTGACAATCAGAACAATGTGTCCGAGTGGGTTGAGATGTCTATCTACAGACTGTTGTTTCAGTGAGATAGCACTATAAAAATCAAATTTGGCGTGTTGGTCTAGAACAAAGCGGATCTCATCATCATCTCGTTGAAAATTAAATGTATCTTTTCGTTTGATAACGGGTTTTTCCCTTTAACTACATATTATGTAAGATATAAATAAAGTTGGGTAACCTGTTTGGATAGTATGCATATTCCAGGTTTTAAATACATGTAGTAACAGGTATCTTTTGCACAAGAAAAGTTTTGGTGGTAGTTAGGGCATAGTGTTTTAATTGATATATAAAGGCCTGTTTGAATAATTTCATTATAGAAGGTGCTCACAGTAACTATGATCCAGACGTTACTATAAGTTTTTCGCTGCAGAGTTGATTTTTATTTAGTACATTGTCATGTTTGTAATTAAGTATTAAAAATTGTTTCGAAAGAAAAAAGAAGAAAAGTTACTGCGAGCAACCAAACCTAATTTATGTGTTGTCTTTTTATGTGCCCATATGAGTTAGACAAGAAATAATTTAAATTCGGAGGAGCTGGCAAGGGAGAATTTAACTTGTTCTCTCCATGACATAGCTAAAAAATTGCTGATTTGGCATTAAGCAACAATCAATCAATCACTCACTCACTCAATATATTTGATCTCGGGGTAATTTATATGTTTTAGTCAAATACTTGTCAGTGCTGGGAATAAAAACAACACAAAATGACTTTCTTTGATGTTTTTGACCATTCTAAATATGTAGCATACTTGTATATAAATTATTTCTTATTTTCTTTATAACCAAAGCTGGGGACAAATTGAGCTAATGGTCAGTATCACCTGTACAGACCCTATCCCCCCTCACTATAAAACGTTAATTAACATTGAGATAGTAGCCTGGTTTGTATAACCTTGATATGTAAATTGACCAGATAATTTATCAAAACATATTTACTCTCACTGATTATCAGCTTTTCCATAATACTTAAATTGCACAATATATACTTAAATATCTAACATCGACATCACAGTAGAAGGAAACATATTGGTTTTTAGCTATACCATTCTGGAGTAAAAACAAACTTGCATCACTGCTTTCCCTTACATATTTTTGTGTGTTAAATTACCAATTTCAGAATCTTAATATATTTTAATTAATGGAAGCCATAATTAATTAAAACTTTAGACAAGTCAAGCTCCATATGTGTAAATTGTGGGGTTGCAATGCCTTGCATATGTTAAATTGCCATTTTAAATTTCAAACATTATTTAATATTCTAATCTAAATTTCGATTCTAATAGGAAAAATCTAACATAATTTCTGTCGTCCGTCCGTCCGTAACCAATCGTGTCTGGGCTGTAACGTTTTTGTCGTTCAAGATAGGCATTGCATATTTGGCATGTAGGTAGACCACTTCCAGACGATGTGTCGCATACCATTGTTGGTGACCTGTGACCTTGAACTTTGACCTCAAGGTCAAACTGGTCCGTGCATCCATAACAAATCGTGTCCGGGCTGTAACTTTTTTGTCGTTCAAGACAGGCTTTGCATATTTGGCATGTAGGTAGACCACCTCGAGACGATGTGTCGCGTACCACTGTTGGTGACCTTTGACCTCAAGGTCAAACTGATCCATGCGTCCATAACAAATCGTGTCCAGGCTGTAACTTTTTGTCGTTCAAGACAGGCTTTGCATATTTGGCATGTAGGTAGACCACCTCCAGACGATGTGTCGCGTACCATTGTTGGTGACCTTTGACCTCAAGGTCAAACGGGTCCGTGCGTCCATAACAAATCATGTCTGGGCTGTAACTTTTTTGTCGTTCAAGACAGGCTTTTCATATTTGGCATGTAGGTAGACCACCTCTAGACGATGTGTCATGTACCATTGTTGGTGATCTTTGACCTTGAACTTTGACCTCAAGGTCAAATTAGTGATTTTACCGTAACAAACTGTGTTAACTTTTCACATTTTCATCTTCTTCTCTGAAACCACTTGATGGATTGGTATTTATAAATACAACACTAAATCCAGCAGGACAAAGCTAGGCGATACAGGGAAAAAACAACTATTGATCTTGAAATTTATACTTTTCAAATGAATCAATTATCTCCAAAAGTGTTTTATTACTGAGGTTAACATCAGTCTGTCCTTACAAATTTTTTACAAGTTATTTATGGCGGGGCCCACAGAGATGGATTCCATCTCGATGATATCTAGTTTATAATGAAATGATGATGCGGTCCGCTTTGTTCTAGACCAACACACTTAGTTGAATTTTTATAGTGCTAGCTCACTGCAACAACAGTCCGCTGATAGACATGTCACCCCACTCTGACATAATGTGTTGTATGTTGTTTGTTGTTAAATATATTTATATATAATATACATTTGATGAGACTTTCATTCTAAATGAAGACTTACTTTACTGCAATTTATCGTACAGCTTTCTTCCCGTCAATAATTAATATATATAACTTTTACAGGTATAGATATACATGCTGCTGACAGTGAGGGTAAAACAGCTCTAGAAATCATTCTGAAAAACGATCAAACTCAACACAAATATGCTGAAATAGCCAAGTTTATTAGAGGTATGGTTTAGAATTTCTACAGTAGTCTGAAATAGCCAAGTTTATTAGAGGTATGCAGGGTTTAGAATTTCTACAATAGTCTGAAATAGCCAAGTTTATTAGAGGTATGCAGGGTTTATAATTTCTACAGTAGTCTGAAATAGCCAAGTTTATTAGAGGTATGCAGGGTTTAGAATTTCTACTGTAGTCTGAAATAGCCAAGTTTATTAGAGGTATGGTTTAGAATTTCTACAGTAGTCTGAAATAGCCAAGTTTATTAGAGGTATGGTTTAGAATTTCTATAGTAGTCTGAAATAGCCAAGTTTATTAGAGGTATGCAGGGTTTAGAATTTCTACAGTAGTCTGAAATAGCCAAATTTATTAGAGGTATGGTTTAGAATTTCTACAGTTGTCTGAAATAGTCAAGTTTATTAGAGGTATGCAGGGTTTAGAATTTCTACAGTAGTCTGAAATAGCCAAGTTTATTAGAGGTATGGTTTAGAATTTCTACAGTAGTCTGAAATAGCCAAGTTTATTAGAGGTATGCAGGGTTTAGAATTTCTACTGTAGTCTGAAATAGCCAAGTTTATTAGAGGTATGCAGGGTTTAGAATTTCTACAGTAGTCGGAAATAGCCAAGTTTATTAGAGGTATGCAGGATTTAGAATTTCTACTGTAGTCTGAAATAGCCAAGTTTATTAGAGGTATGTAGGGTTTAGAATTTCTAGAGTAGTCTGAAATAGCCAAGTTTATTAGAGGTATGCAGGATTTAGAATTTCTACTGTAGTCTGAAATAGCCAAGTTTATTAGAGGTATGCAGGGTTTAGAATTTCTACTGTAGTCTGAAATAGCCAAGTTTATTAGAGGTATGCAGGGTTTAGAATTTCTAGAGTACAGTATAGTCTCACTCTAATAAGGCTGTCCTGTAATGAATACATGGTCTTATTTCAGGGATGGTCTCTCTAGAAGGAACAATTCAGTAGTATTTTACAATTTCACTGCATATGAAATCTGGTCTTATAAGATGGGTGGCCTTTGGTGAGAGGGACTTTATAAGAGGGGTGGCCTTTGGTGAGAGGGACTTTATAAGAGGGGTGGCCTTTGGTGAGAGGGACTTTATAAGAGGGGTGGACTTTGGTGAGAGGGACTTTATAAGAGGGGTGACCTTTGGTGAGAGGGACTTTATAAGAGGGGTGGCCTTTGGTGAAAGGGACTTTATAAGAGGGGTGGCCTTTGGTGAGAGGGACTTTATAAGAGGGGTGGCCTTTGGTGAGAGGGACTTTATAAGAGGGGTGGCCTTTGGTTAGAGGGACTTTATAAGAGGGGTGGCCTTTGGTGAGAGGGACTTTATAAGAGGGGTGGCCTTTGGTGAGAGGGACTTTATAAGAGGAGGACCACTGTATATTATAAGGTTTTATTCTCTGTTCATGGTATTTGATTTCAAATGAAAAGATGATTAAATATTTCAATTAGAATTTTTTTTTATGGATCACTGTAAATTAGATTTTATAACCACTAGCTTCCTTAAGGCTTTGTGGGCTGTGAATATATGTATACACTTTATTGAATATCAAAATGTATTCAATTACCAAATTAAACTATGAAAGATACCCTCAGTGGTGATATTAAGTTTTTTTGTAAAATCTATTGTTTCTTGATATTTTTATGGTTTCTTTGAAGTTTATTACAGAAATAATCTATAAATGAAATAGATAAATTGATATTTGTTACATTTTATTTCTGGATCTCATAAACAAATATAAACCTGTCTTATTGCATCTGTGATCATTAAACTGGTGAAAAAATAAATTGTAATAAAATCAAAATTGATTATTGATTTTGTGTACATTTTTCTTATATCGTATATTGTCAGAGCTTCAGAAACAGGTATAAAACCTCTGACAAGCTTTCCTGGCCTGTTTCACAGTGAATGCAAACAAATGTTATTTTTTCATGACAATGTACATATATATATAATTTAATTTGATTTGAATATTGCAATCTGATTGGCTAATCTGTCTTGAGAACATTTTGGTTATACTCGATAACCTGGGTTGGTATTGTGACGTCACCAACGTGTTCATCTGCCAACGACAAATTCAAATAGTCACATGAAATAATCATAATTAAAATCGAGGAAGCATTAAATTTTGTTGTAAAAATTAAATTATAAGGAATATTTGAAATTGTTGAACAGGTTATACTTGCATAACCTGGTTTGGGTCAGTTTACGCTTTTCATAAACCGCTTCGCAGTTTATTAAGCATAAACTGACCCAAGCCAGGTTATATCGTATAACCTGTTTAACCTGTTCAACAATTTCAAATATTCCTTAAATATACATGTACAGTCAAACATATATTAGGAAATCACCTTTGGGACAGATTTCTAAGTTTTATTGATGTGTCACTCTCTTGTAAACATGACAACATAGGTTACATATAATTCTTTCAGTAATCAGATCATGGTCTTTTTATGAACATTTTGAAATGAGTACAAATCCACACACATCTACTCAAACACCACTCAAAATATTTCCACGCACCATTCACACAATGAACCATTCTCACATTTTTTTTTTCAGTTTCTTTTTCAATATTATTAATATCCTCTTCCTTTGCCTGGTCTATGTTGCCCCCTCTACCTCCACCCCTGCCACCACCACCTTGTCCTCCTTCCCAGCTTCCAAAGGTACATCTTCCTCCTCTCCCTCTTTGAGGACTTCTTCTTCCACGACCTTCACCACAACCTTTAGATTTCTGTTTCACCTCCTCTTTAACCATATCTATGACCTCATCAGGAATTCTAAAGTATTTTATAGTACAGCCCCTAATATAACATTCTGGCATCCTCCAAAATCTATCACCATCCCTTGATGTACAAATAACTTCTCTAACATATATATTCATCCAGTTATCACAGCTTACTAAATGTCCATTGTTTGTTTCTCCATTCTTTAACTCAACTAACATAGGATGATTAACAGCCGTTCTTAACAATGATAGAGGAAGCATGTTGGGTCTTTTCTTTTCGTTTTCTCAATTTGTTTTTATTGATATCTTCATCAAACAACATCTCATGCGTAGGCTTATGGTGTTTAACAGCACTTTCAACAATATTTCAGTTATATCGTGTCTCATAAGAGTTATGTAAGGCAAGCTTTCATTCATCTTTGACTGCAAGACAGTTAAATGCATATTGATCAGTCTTAGCAACAGCTCTCAGCATGTGGTTTATTTTTAATACCTCAAAATTTGGTAGACTTGTTTCTAATTGGTTGGTTAAAAATAGATCCCCTGACCATGACGTTACACTATACAGGATGTTTTCAAATGTTAGTTTATAGCTAGCAATAGATCCACAAAACATCTAATCATCTACGTTTTTAGCTCACCTGACCCGAAGGGTCATGTGAGCTATTGCCATCACTTGGCATCCGTCGTCGTCCGTCGTACGTCGTAAACTTTTTCAAAAATCTTCTCCTCTGAAACTACCAGACCAATTGGAACCAAACTTTGTCTGAATCGTCACTAGGGTGTCTAGTTTTAAAATTGTGTCCGGTGAAGCCGTGCACCAATCAACATGGCCGCTGTTACTAAAAATAGAACATATGGTAAAATTGCGCGTTTTTGGTAATAACTCAAAAACCGTTAATAATATCAGAAATCTGACATGGGGTAAAAATGATCAGCACGGCAAGATCTACCTACTCTGCAATTTTCAAGAAAATCTGATAACCCATCTTGGAGTTGTTGCCCTTTTTTCATCAAATTTTCAAAATTTTAATACTTTTCGTTCTTTATTGCAAAAACTATAAGAGATAGATGATAAGTTTGAACTGCAAAAATGTGCAGCATATCAAGATCTACCTACCCTGCAACTCTGAAGAAAATTTGAGTACCCATCTTGGAGTTGTTGCCCTTTTTTTCATCAAATTTTCAAAATTTTAATACTTTTCATTTTATATTTCAAAAACTATAAGAAATAGATGATAAGTTTGAACTGCAAACATGTTCAGCATGATAAGATCTACCAACTCTGCAATTGTGAAGATAATCAGATTACCCATCTTGGAGTTATTGCCCTTTTTTCATCAAATTTTCAAAATTTTAATACTTTTCACTCTTTATTTAAAAAACTATAAGAGATAGATGATAACTTGAAGCTGCAAAAATGTTTAGCATGTCAAGATCTACCAACCTTGCAATTTTGAAGAAAATCTGATTACCCATCTTGGAGTTATTGCCCTTTTTTCATCAAATTTTCAAAATTTTAATACTTTTCATTTTATATTTCAAAAACTATAAGAGATAGATGATAAGTTTGAACTGCAAACATGTTCAGCATGATAAGATCTACCTACCCTGCAATTGTGAAGAAAATCTAATTACCCATCTTGGAGTTATTGCCCTTTTTAGGTCACCTGACCCGAAGGGTCATTTGAGCTATTGCCATCACTTGGTATCCGTCGTCCGTCCGTAAACATTTCAATCATCTTCTAGAGAACCACTGAAGCAAATGGTACCAAACGTGGCAGGAATGTTCATTTGCATGGTCTTACCGAGTGTTGTTACTTTCGTTACGATCGGTTATCCAACATGGCTGCCAGGGGCTATAAAAGCCTCTGATTGGCTGAAATTTTTAATGATCTTCTTCTCCGATACTACATGGAGGATGGAATTGAAAATTGTCTTGAATGATCATTACAAGCTGCTAACCAAGTGTTGTTACTTTTTGGACCGATTGAAAATCCAAGATGGCCACCAGCGGGGGACATAATTTAACATAGCGATCCTATGGGAAATACAAATGTATGTAAAACAAACTTCTTCTCAAGAACCACTGGATGGATTGGAACCATACTTGGCAGAGATGTTCCTGACAAGGTTCTGATCAATTGTTGTTACTTTTTGTTCCAATTGGTTATCCAGTATGGCTGCCAGGGGCCATAATAGCCCCTGATTGGCTGAAATTCAAAGATCTTCTTCTCCAATACTACATGGAGGATGGAATTGAAAATTGTCATGAATGATCATTGCAAGCTGCTAACCAAGTGTTGTTACTTTTTAGACTGATTGAAAATCCAAGATGGCCACCAGCGGGGCTGCTGTTACTTAAAATAGAAATTTCTTCAATTGTCCATTGCTGCTTTAGTATAAACCAAAATGAGCTCAAATTTTAACTGCAGCTACATGGCAAGGAGTAGTTTAACATATATTCCGGGTTTTTCTGTGAAATTTTTCTTTCAGCCGATTTATACCGATTATGCAAATTAGGCATCTTTTGATAAAAGATCACATTTAAATCTTCTCCTCTGAATCCACTAAACCAAATTAAAGCAAATTTGGCTGGAATGGTCCTTTCAATATGTGTCTGACAGCCC
>MJUT01039397.1:107120-125187 GCA_002080005.1 Gigantidas platifrons
GAATAGAACAGAAAATAGCTGGTATTGAAGTGCCTTCTGTAAGTGTGTACTGTGACACTGTATTAATTGACAATGTCATTTCCCTCCTCCATCCCCCTAATACAGCCATGAAGGATATAGAACAGAAAATAGCTGGTATTGAAGTGCCTTCTGTAAGTGTGTACTGTGACACTGTATTAATTGACAATGTCATTTCCCTCCTCTGTCCCCCTAATATAGCAATGAAGGATATAGAACAGAAAATAGCTGGTATTGAAGTGCCTTCTGTAAGTGTGTACTGTGACACTGTATTAATTGACAATGTCATTTCCCTCCTCTGTCCCCCTAATACAGCCATGAAGGGTATAGAACAGAAAATAACTGGTATTGAAGTGTCTTCTGTAAGTGTGTACTGTGACACTGTATTAATTGACAATGTCATTTCCCTCCTCCGTCCCCCTAATACAGCAATGAAGGATATAGAACAGAAAATAGCTGGTATTGAAGTGTCTTCTGTAAGTGTGTACTGTGACACTGTATTAATTGACAATGTCATTTCCCTCCTCCGTCCCCCTAATACAGCAATGAAGGGTATAGAACAGAAAATAGCTGGTATTGAAGTGCCTTCTGTAAGTGTGTACTGTGACACTATTAATTGACAATGTCATTTCCCTCCTCTGTCCCCCTAATACAGCAATGAAGGGTATAGAACAGAAAATAGCTGGTTTTGAAGTGCCTTCTGTAAGTGTGTACTGTGACACTGTATTAATTGACAATGCCATTTCCCTCCTCCGTCCCCCTAATACAGCCATGAAGGATATAGAACAGAAAATAGCTGGTATTGAAGTGTCTTCTGTAAGTGTGTACTGTGACACTGTATTAATTGACAATGTCATTTCCCTCCTCTGTTCCCCTAATACAGCCATGAAGGATATAGAACAGAAAATAGCTGGTATTGAAGTGTCTTCTGTAAGTGTGTACTGTGACACTGTATTAATTGACAATGTCATTTCCCTCCTCTGTCCCCCTAATACAGCAATGAAGGATATAGAACAGAAAACAGCTGGTATTGAAGTGCCTTCTGTAAGTGTGTACTGTGACACTGTATTAATTGACAATGTCATTTGCTACAGTCAAACCTGTATATAAAGGCCACTCAAATGAACCTGAAAATGTGCCCTTTATGAGCAGTTGCCCTTTATATACAGGTTACAATTATATGTACTATTCATTAATGAGGAAAATGAGACTGCTCTATATAGACAGTGATTTGTTATATAGAGGTGCCCTTTAAGGCAGGTTAGACTGTATTATAGACAGTGATTTGTTATATAGAGGTGTCCTTTAAGGCAGGTTAGACTGTATTATAGACAATGATTTGTTATATAGAGGTGCCCTTTAAGGCAGGTTAGACTGTATTATAGACAATGATTTGTTATATAGAGGTGTCCTTTAAGGTAGGTTTGACTGTATATATAGATTATTGCAGCCTTAATTTGATAGAAAGTGCATTCTCTATTCAGGACAGCATAACTTCCATGTTCGTTGGAAAATCCTCTAATAAAGTACAGACATGTTTTTCATAAAAACTACAATTTTGATTGAACTCAAGCTGTACATCAGATTGATTAATTCTTATGTCCACACTTATTTATTAAAGGAAAACAAATCGTCAGCCTGGTTGATTATTCATAAGAAAAACCAGTTTTTTAACATAATAACTAAAATGTATACAGGAATTTTGTGCATCTCATAATTTTTTGTAATATTACAGTTTTTATAATTGTATTATTACAATAAAAATACAATGTCAAGGAAAATTTAATGATACATTTGTAGTTTATTGACTTTTATAAACGTTCAGGTAGGTATTATAAGAAAAAAAAACTTCCTTAGGCCATGCAAAATTAATTACTTGGTTCTCAGGCCCTTTTTTGTCAAAATTGATGAGGGAGGGTGGCATTTTTTTTATCCTTTTACTGCTGTAAAAAGTGATGAGGGAGGCATTTTTTTTTAATTTTTTTTTTGAAAAATGTGGCAATGTATAAATCTTTTCATTACTTTATTGAAAATTTCAATTTTATTTCTTCCGATGGTGGCAGAAACATCACAAGTGCCAGTGGTTAATTTTTATGGAAACGTCCAATCCTCTGGTCCCAACGTACCATTTTTTATCTCCGTAAACAATTCCAATAAGGTACAAGCTTCGGAGAAGCCCACTATTATGTTCCCTGGTAAAACTGGCAAAGATTTGTGCCGAATTTGCACAGAAACGATTGACATTTTGTTTAAATGTCAAACGGAAACACGTTTTTTATTTATACATTGTCATAACGATGCTTTAAATCTCATTTAAGCATGATGCGTTTTAAAGCGTTTCAACGACCACGCGATGTAAGAGAAAAAACGGATGCGGTTGTTTTTTCCGTACGGACAGCGCTACCGCATTTAATATTTTTTTGTTTACTATTTTTGCAATAAAATCGGCAATGCGGCGACGAATTTCCACATGCGGGCGGGCCTGAGAACCAAGAAATTAACTTTTTATGGCCTTATTTTTATTGTTTTTTTTTTAAATTTTAGAAGTTGATAAAATGATTATTGGATTTTAAAATTCATTGTATACATGTAGATAACATGAAATAAGTATTTAAATTTGATAAATTATGTGTTTAATGTCATTGAATTTTACTTCCTTGTTTAACAAAATTCCTTGTTAAGAAAAAAAAGAGTAGTTAATAGTTATGATTAGGACTAGATATCAAGTTCTAGTAGGTCTTATATAAAATCATGTTATCTAGTGATGGGTAGTACTTGAATAAATGACAATATTTTCCTTCACAGCAAAGTTATTAAATTGAGACTATGATTTGAACTATTTAACTAAAGTTGTTGACATGTATTTAAATAGTAAGTACTGTAAATAATCTTTAAACTATGATGGAAATTTATTTTTCCTTAACTCCCTATTTTTGATTTGTTTTGATATGACACTATTTCTTATATGTATACATGTATGTACAAATGGGCTTGGCTAAAAGTATGGTCCCAAATTCCTTTATCATAATCTAACGTGTTGGTCTTTATTAGCAAGAAAATACTGCGAAACCTGTCTAAACTGAACCCTGAATAAAGAAAATCTGTAATATAACCTGTATATATCAAACACCTGTCTATTTCTTTTTGTTGGCATGCTGACCCCTTGAGTTTTGTAGGTCATGCCTTCGAGTCCTGGACCGGTCAAACCAAAATATGGAATTGGCATTTGTTGCTTCTCAGTTCAGTGCTAAGCACACAGAATTAAATAGTAAGAGCAATGATGGTCTGCTTGGAATACAGATAATATGTCTAATTGAAGTAACATGTCTATTGTCTACCCTTGGACTGTTCTTACTGTCAGCTAGAATCCAACTAAGAATGTTGACTACATCATCATCTTGTAGAAATATAACTTGTAGTACCATGATATAGCTGCACAATTACTCACCTGGTGTTAAACAGCTGTCACTCACTTCATTATCAATGATTTATATATGTATTTCAGACAAAGAGACAGTCTAGAGATATTGAAACAATAACAGAAGATATCACCATCAACGACAAATCAGGGGGAGATAATTCATCTACCATGAACGACAAATCAGGGGGAGATAATTCATCTACCATTAATGACAAATCAGGGGGAGATAATTCATCTACCATTAGTGACAAATCAGGGGGAGATAATTCATCTAAAGATGTCAAAACAGATTCCACTGATAGAGATAGTGATAAGATAACAGAAAATGGAAGTAGTGAACTTAAAGACACGGACAGCAATGTTGCTAGACGAATAACGACGAAAGAAGAAAATGAAAGTAAGCCACAAGATGAGAAACCATGTGATGTACAAGAAGAAGTGGTCGTGATGAGGAGGTCAGCAAGGTTATCTAGCAGTGGGAGTAGTCAAGAAGTATTAGTAATAGATGAGTTGGAACCTTTTGCTGGTAGGTTGTTAGCTTTCTTGTTTTTATCATAAAATTGAGTGATGCATGATGCCTATTTTGAATTATATCAAGAATTGCAGTGAGGTCTTTTTGCTTGCCAATTTAAAGACAAAAATTTTAAAAACCTATTTGTACTGATTTGAAATAAAAATACAATCAGTCCAATGTTGGTTTGATCATGTGATGAATATTAAATTTACATAAAATATGGAACTAAAATTAAAAATTGAAATATTTCATTTGGTCTGGAAGATAACTCACTGGTAATTCTGCTTTGGTGTGAGAAAATATAACTTCTGTTGGTGATAGGCTGTCATGTGATAAGCTGTCAATTGTCATAATTATTACCTGACTACTTATTAGTATGAACAGATGAACGCTGTGTAGGAAACATAAATAAAGATAACAGAACCCCATCACAGCTCTATGGTCACATTCTATTATTTTGTTTATTTTTGTGTGATACTTTGACACATTTTAACTGTACTTCTAGTTTATTTTGCCATTAATTACCAAGCCAAACAAAATATATAAATTGTTTTTCAGACTTTGTCTTTAAAGCCTCATTATTGCCACATGGAACCTTATTTTTTCCATTCATAAAATGATATATGAATTTTAGTGTAACACTTTTATGTATAATCATTTATTTTAAATTTCAAAGTGTCTATAATTTGCCCATTAAATCCTGTACATCATGTATTTAAAGTCAAATGAAGTAACGTTATTGACCAATCAAATTGTTGGATCTTTCGTCAGTTATGCACTAACATCTAATGAAACTCTGTATAGGCTAATGGCATAGATAATATTTTCAACCAATCAATCAGTGATAGACCTACCAAATCTTAAGGTATTAAAAACCAAGAACAACTTGAGAACTGTTGTTTGATTGGTCAATATATTTAACTGTCTTGCATATGATTGGGCAGTTAAAGATGAATGAAAGGTTATCTAACATAACCAAATCAGGATGTTGTTAGATTTTAGTGGAATACAAAAAAACTCCAAAAAATCCAGCATACATTTAATTTCAACCAGATTGTGTAATTGATATATATTTCATGACCCAGAAAAAAAACATGTCTAAAAATAGATATTGCCTGCATGCCTCAAAAGTATGATAATAAAAAGATCTGAGAAACAAATTATTTATTTTTTATTGTCTTCTGTTTTCTTTTCTCTGAAATATTCTTTCACTTTTGCAGCTTTGCAATGAAATTATTGCAGATTTTTTTTTATTTGCAACATTTGATAAACGAAACAAGGAAGTAATGAATTAATCACAAACTACAAATTGATAATATTGCTATAAAAGCAAAATGGTTGTGTCTTTATAGTAGATTTTGATAACATATTGAAAGTACTTGAATTATTAAAGCTGTCAAATTCATTTGTAAAACAAGTCTGTTGTGAAAAGTACAACCTGATTTCAAAACATATAGACACATTATTTATAAGCACATTTTAAAATCTTGCTTGAGTAATGTGTGTTTTCACCCTTTTTTGCAACATCAGAATGCTTAGGATTTTTTTGGACCTCATAGCCATTATACCTGTTCTGTCTCGACGATAACATATACCATTTTCAAGAGTTCTTGATGGGAAAGGGGGTGTGGACCATTTGTCAACTGTGACCATCAGTGGTTTGCACCATGACCTTTTTCCACATTTAATGGGTGGAAAACTTAAGGAGCACATGAACTGGTCTGTATTATATGTTAATAGAACATGTCAACATTGTGCACACACTCAAATTAGAACTTTGTGAGTAGAATAAAAACATGGGATCTTGTGTTTTACATTTTACAAATTTCAAATATTACTGTAATTTCAGATCCACCTAAAATCATTGTGCCATACTTCCCTTAACAGGTATGGAGTATTGAGTATACCTAACTAATGTTTTCTAAAACAAAGGAGTAGACTACAGGAAAATGTATTAAAAGGGAGATAACTTGTATTTTAAAGGGAGATAACTCAATTTAAATTGCTTTATTTTACTTATTTTTAATCAGATGTTTTATACCTGCTTTAAGCTGCTTTAAGTAATGGAGAATCTTCTAGCTGTAAGTCTTGTTTTGTGTCATGTAACAATTCTCAATGTAATGTTTGCAATTAAGTTAAAATTATCAAACTACACAAATATTGGTTTATTTAGGAGCTGAAATTATTTATTGATAATGCCGAATGTAACTTTTGATTTTCCTATGAAATATCCATAATTTCTGCCTTACATGAACATACAAAATAATGTACATACTGGTAGATTGTGTTAGAAAATCTTTCACATATACATTTACTCCGAAGTTGGTAAAGTCCAATATTTGAATTATAATTTTCACATAGTTGTACAGCCAAATCCCATTATCTGGCATTCAGACCAGGCATTTTCTTGGATAAATCAAATTGAAAATATGGTCCATTGGTAGTTGTTGGGTTATCTACACTGGATAACTCATTAGTACCGCTCCTTTGACTTCAACATAAAAAAATTTATATGACTATATATTAATCCATTAAGCAGAAATACCAGATAAGTGTGATGAATTAAAATAGAATTGCAACATTTAATTTAGAATTGTGTTATTGTTTATTGTTGGGTCTTTGGTTTTACTTATTTGATTGTTTATTGTTGGTGGTACATTTTGTATTAATTGTCAACTTTTATCATTTATTTGATTGTTGTTTCTTATGCATGGTATTCATGTTTCATTAACAATATAATTTGTTGTATATATTTTATTTTTGAGTTCTAGTGTTCACAAGTTTTTATTTTAAACTATTACAATAGGGATTTGAATTGAAACCGAACAGAAACAGAAAAGAATATGTGGTATTATTATAATTATATAGGATAAAGAAACATTACATGTTGTATTACTCTTGTCAGTGTCTTGTAGGAATTAATTACGTTGAAATTTTGTGGTTTTCTCCAGGTACTCCGGTTTCCTTCACCAATAAAACTTACCACCATGATATAACTGAAACATTATTGAAAGTGGCATTAAACACCATAACCCTGACCCCTAACCCATTATAGTACAATCATGAGTGAGAATACAAGGTGATCCATATGTGTCATTTATATCAATATTTCTTTCATAAGAACTTCTACGATCAACTGCAGTAGAATACTTATTTCTATCTAACTTCTGGGGTTTAGTCAATGGTTTTATTTTCTGCTCTAAAGTAACTTACTTCTGTCAACAGGATGTAGTTGCTTTTGGTCATAAAGGATTTTTATTTTATATATCTGTATTTCAATAATGCTTTTAAGACAAAATTTTATATAACAAAAATATATATACTAATCTGATGTTCTCATGGGAAGTAGGATTTTGATTGGCTAACAAGGTACTTCCAAAACTTCAGGGAAGATGTGCGGTGACAGAAAATCAATTATCTCTCTCACCTATGTGCTGTCCATTTACATTGTGCACAGCAGACGACGTCTCTCACATATTGTCTGTGCTGTGTATTTCATACGGCACAGAAAAATCAATATCGTTCTCTGTGACCTTTGTCCAAAGATACACGTAATTTATGTTTTTCCTATGATAAGGACATACTTATTAATGTTGGAACATTCAGATAAAAATGACGCCTCACCTTTTACCAAAACCACTGCCCTTTAAAACGGGATATATAGCATCTCGAGACTGATGATGTATAATGTATATATTTATATAAATATGTCGAATTTTATTATATCCAATGTTTTTGGAAGTAGCAGTTTATTTTATTAATGTGAGGTAAACCAAGCTAAAACGTTGACAAATGTATCAAAAGTTATCATGGGAAAGAACTAGTTTGAGATAGTGAGGTTGAACTGTATTGATAGTATCGTTACAAGATTTTTTCGGCTTTATTTTCATACTGACTTGTACAATGTATTTTCAAATTATTTTAGTAAAGTTGTGAGTTTTATTCCTGCAGATGGGGAGGTGACTACTTGATATAACTTATGTGATAAAGCTGATCAGATAATGCTGTAAGTCTATGGTTTTCTCCATGTACTCCAGTTTCCTCTACTAATAAACCTGACTCCCAGAATATAATAGAAATGTTGTTGAACCCATAAACAACAATCAAATGATGGTTTACAGGGGTGTGGAAATACTGAAATATTCTACTTGTCCCCGGGCAAGTTATCTGAAAAAAGTTACTTGTCCGGACAAAATCCTACTTGTCCTGTTTTTTTTTTTTTTTTTATAAACATTTGATACTTGCAAACACAGTTGCTAACTAAAAAAAGTAAATTGAACTTGTTTATATTTTCTATTACACCATTGCTAAAATTTGAAATGCTAACACAAACATCCCTGTCTAAGTGATCACTGCCCAAATGAAGACCATTTTAAATTTGAATTTCAGATAGGAATGTGCAGTCAGAGAATATCCGGTTGTTTATAGATACAGAATAAGCTGTGTTGAAAAAAATTCTCATATCAATCAAGTTAATTTTGATTAACCTTGACAATGGCTTTATCCATCAAACCGTTTTAGTTGTGTCTCCATGGGCATGGGAAGATAAGTATCCATTCTGTCCACGATTTTGCAAAGAAAAAAAAAACATTAATGATTTCCGGTCAGCAAAATCAAAATATTTCCTGTAGATATTGCAATGAATATGAGACAATATCAGAATCCAGCAGTAGCCATGTGAAATCGGCTAGCCACTTTGACTGAACAGTCCGTTGCCGCTGTTGGGTGTTTTTCCACAAATTATGTGTCTTTTCCCGCTAGAATTTAGCGTTTGTGAACAGAACCTTTCCAGCCTTTTTTTTATTATTAAATATTTATCCATTGTAACGACTGCAACCCGATTTGTATTATACAATGTATGTTCACGGATGTTAGGCCCTGTTTTTACACGAAAAGCCATGGACAAGCAAGGAAACGTCACATTCGGAACATCAATAAAAACCTGTTACACGATCCCGGTTTTCATTAAGTAAATGCAGTACAATTATCATTGTAATCGGGTCGTAATACTCAACTTAGAACTTGTACAATTCTGGTTATTTTTAGCTGCTTTCGGAACACCACTGACGTGATGGTTTCCAATTAAAAAAAAAACACATAAAACATTTATATAACCGTCAATATTTTACGATATGATATCATTTCAGAAATTGTCTTTCCAGAATACTTTAAAAAGAAATTATTTTTATTTGTGGATATTTACTTGTCCCCGGACAAGCTAGCCAGGAAAATCTACTTGTCCGGCAGGTTCTATGTACGAGTCGGCCGAGTCGGGCATGGCAATTCCACACCCCTGGTTTAATGGTGAATCTGAAGCTCTTCTTTCTTCAACAAAACTCAAACTGAACATAATAAAGCTGTTAATTCCCTGTTGTAAAATCTGGTACCTTAGTATATGGCAGGTAACCAGTATTTGTTAATTCTCTGTTGTAAATATGGCACCTTAGTATCTGACAGGTAACCAGTATTTGAACTGGCACCTTAGTATCTGTCAGGTAACCAGTCTTTGATTTATTTGTCTATTCAGAGATTGATTTCATTGATACACCTGTAATATACTGGTCAATAGCCTGATAATGTTGATATCTATGTCTAGACATAAATAATGAGAAATCCATTCCTATAAATCTGGCTGATTAAAATATACAAGTTTACTATTATCACACAAGTAATTCTACAGAGGTTGTGTGTAGGATGAAACTCAATAATACATTTTGTATTTGTATTGCAAAGACTTTCAATGCTTTAAAATGATAGTGATGTGAAATGAAAACTATTTAAGAAAAGAAAACATATCTTAACTATTGTTTTAAAAAAAACTTTCTTAAAAGAAGATATAATTATGTTTATTGTTGTTCCTTTAAAACATGTTTAGAGGAACAACAATAACCATAAGCTATTATCTCCCTTGTTTTAAGCTTAAGAAATAATATCCATTAGGTCCTAAGGAACAAGAAGAAACTTTTCTAGTTGGTTAATAATATTTTAAATCATGAGGGACAAGAAGATATTTTTAGATTATCTCCCTTGTCTAGCCTATTTAGGTGTTATATCACTAATTAATTTCTTTAATTTAAACACTAAATCTGTGTTTTTTCGAGTCTACCTGACCATTTTGTCTACATTCAGAATATCATGGGATGCTCATGTTCACACTACATTTTCATCACGCATCCAATGCGTATTTAATCTAGATTTAGCTTCCACATCTAAAATATATCCGGATTGAATCTAGATTGATTGCGCATTGCCATCATGCGATCAAACCACCTCTGGTAGGTGGATTGATCGCGTGATGAATGCATTTTGACTTAATCTGGATTATGTCTAAACACTCAATCTAGATTCATCACGCAATAGTTTTTGTGCAGACTCAATGAGATACAAGGGAAGGTAAACAATTATACGTGTTTCTTTCCCGCGTTATCAGTTATAATGGCGTTTTGGAATATAACAACAGTTACCAAATTAATTGAAATATGGGCAGACGAGAAGGTGCAGGACATGCTTGACACTTCATATAGAAATTCTGATGTGTTCAAGGATATAGCTGAGAGAATGAGTGAAGATGGCACTGCATTTAGCTGGCAACAATGCCGTAATAAAATAAAGAGTTTACGAGCAGAATACCGCAAAGCCAAGGTATATCGGGACAAGTCTGGCAGTGGGAGAGCAAGATTCATTTATTTTGATAAGATGGATGCGGTTCTGGGGGACAGGCCCTCAATAACCACACAGCATATCGTGGATACGTCAGAGGCTTATTCTGTATCTTCTGTATCTGATGATGAGATTCCTTGCCATCACCTGCCCCAACACGTACATCAACTCCAAAGTCAGTAGAAACTGAAGGTTCGTAATTAACAATATCTAAAACATTTAACCTTATTTATAGAAAAATAGAATGCGTAAATTTGTTTCTTAATGTCTCTTCTTTTCCACAATACGACGACTCTATCTTCTTTAAATTAAATATCAAACGTAAAAAACATAGTCAAAGTCGAATCCGAAGAACCATGCTTTCATGATCCATGATTACAAGTTATTTTTAGAAAATCTGCATGTGAATCATAAAACGAGGTTGCAATGCAGATTAGATGTGAATGCTTGATCTAGATAAAATACGTGACCCGAAGTGTAGTGTGGACAGGTAATACGCATTCATCACGCGTTGACCGATCGCGTGATGAATCTAGATTGAAAATACACATTGTAATGTGAACACGGTATGACAGTGAAATACCATGCTCTGATCACCTACTCTAACAAATACCATGCTCTGATCACCTACTCTAACAAATAGCAATGTCATTCCCACAAATTCAGCATTTATAGATCCTGCATCAAGACCACCATAAAGGATTTTAAAACAAATTTGTAAATCATTCATAATACATGTAAAGAAATTAAGGTCTTGTAGTATTTTTTTTTTTCAATTGTCAATCAAGAGTTAAGACATTTGAATATGTTTTAATCAGTTTTTTTATTGAAACTTTTATGTCTATTGATCAAGCAGATTTCAGTCCAGAGTAGATTATATATCTATAAATATTTGATCAGTTTGTAGAAGAATATGTCAGTAGAACAATATTGAGATAACAGTTATAAATAATTGATCTCTGGAGTCAGTTTTATCAGAGAAAAACAAATGTGTGTAGTATACACAAATGGGAAGTATTAATGAAAGTTTTAAATACTGTATAGTCATTAATGTCACCATAAGGATGATGATGATTTTCCGTATGCTGTTAGCAATATGGCGTGGGTAATTATTAATTACAAAAAAGTGTGCATTTGACTCGCAGCAGCCGCAAGTGATGAAGTTTACCAGTTGCTTGCCCAGGGTCGATGGTTCTCTCCGGGTACTCCGGCTTTCTCCACCACTAAAACTGGTCGCCATGATATACAATGTAACTGTAATATTGCTGAAAGTGGCATCAAACACCAAAAATTCAAATTCAAATTCCCTTTGCTGTTAGAAATATATTAATTTATGGACTGTTTGTGGATCTTGTTTTTAGTTTAAGTCAGTTTTCTTATCATAACTATAGTTTTGCTTTGAAATACATGTGTGTATGTAAATTAATTTGAAAATTATAAAATAATTTCAGACTAAGCACAAGAAAACATTAAAAGTTGTTTGAAAATTGATGATGTCAACTGAGATTGACCTTTTAATCAATTGCAATAAAGATCTTTTAATTAGATAGTATATAATGAAAGAGAGCCTTGACTCTGGTCTGAGTTTATTGAATATTGTACATTAATTATAGGTGAAGCAAGATGTATTGGATTATATCCAAACTTTTTTCAATAATATGCTTTCATTTTCAAACAATCTGAGTCACATTTGTGCACCTGAAAAGAAATCTGAAGAAAATAAAATGTCAAGAGTTATTTCACTTTTGTAGTTGTTATATAGGGTTCTCTCCCTTTAAAGTATTTGAATATGCAGGGATATGCTAGAGCACAACATGATTCTGCATTCATAGGATGGTTTTTAAATAAATATGCTGTTTTAATATTCTATAAGACCCTTTTTAGAAAGTTGTTGCAGAATTTGTATGACTAGAGTAGTTCCTCTCTTATAAGTCCACCCTTTTACAATGACAAGGTGGCTTTATAAGATTGGTGATGTGTCTTTTCTTGAGGGGGATGATATTTGATATGTGGAATCGGGCCTCATAAGAGAGGTGGCTTTTGATAGGAGTGGCCCGATAAGAGGGATGACCTTTCATAGGAGTAGCCTTATAAGACTACTGTAGCTCAAGTGTTTGTTGAAGTATCAAGTGAATCTGTACTGGGATGTATACAATTGTTGAGAATCCATGTCTGCCTTTCATGTTTCCTGTAGACTATCAGATCAATATTTATCTGAACTAATCATTCTATCTATCATATAGAAATGTTGATTTGACATGAGAATACTTTATAGAGCTGGATGTGCTTCATTAATTATTTAAACTATAGGCTACATAATTTTAAATGATGAGTACTGAGAACTGAAACATTTGATGAACAGTACGAACATAACACAGGAATAGACTTAAGAAATAAATCATGGAAGCCAGAATATGTTTTGAGTTTTAACATGGATTGGCAGATATTAGTATTTTATCCAGAGCCAGAGGCGAGGGATAAAATTTGCTAATATCCGCCAACCCATATTAAAACTCAAAGCACATTCTGGCTTCCATGAATTATTTCGATTCTGATATGTCTAAGAGTACAAATACTGTACTATGCTTTGATTGGAAGACGTTATTTATATTTACGTTTGCGGAATATGTCGCACACAATTTATGCTGCCAAATTCAGCAGACGAAAATTCATCAACATGTACATTTACAACGGAAAAGTCAGTCATATGCACCGGCGCATGTGCCAATGAGATTATACTGAATCGATAAATCGGTCGTTTGTTCACAAAGCGAAAGACGGACGTCATGTTAGAATGTAACATATACTGCTGATTGAGCCCTTGGAACTTTCATTGGTACCTTAAACTTTTAAACTTCTAGTTTTGAATACATCAAGATACTGCAATAAGAAAATTTGTCAATAAGACTTTTTATGATTTTTTCATCAGACAGGTAACATAGAACTCATATTTGCTATCAAAAGTTTTGTGGTCTTTCCGATTTAAAATTAAAAAAATATATACAATGTATATTCATCAGAGAAATTTTAATATTTTCCAGAAATTGTATGTAATTTTTTTTAGAGAAATTTAGTAGTAAAACTGTTGTTTTACAGACATTTATTTATTTAAATGTACTGTTACATAAGTATCAAACAGGTTTATTTAAAAAACTGTTGCAATCAGACAAACTTCCTGTTTCTATGGAGTAATAGATCATATCAAACTGACAAGAAACTTTTTGACCTCTGACCCTCAATTAAGATCCCCTAAAGCTAATTCTGACTTGTGAATAATCTATTTGAAAACATTTTTTTTCTTTCTTCATTTAACTTTTGATATTGTGAATGGGTTTTTAAATGTTTTGTGTGGTTAGAAAGTCAACACAGACAAATTAGTTTTACACTGAGGTAAGTCTGAAAATTTTACAACATTATAAAGTTTTGCGATTTAGTTTTCATTCCTTTTTGATGTAGTCTTGAATGCATATACATGTAAGAAATATGCTTATTAAAGTTTTAAGATAAAAAATATAATTATTTCATAATTTGTTATCTTATTTTGCAAAGGTAATGCATATTTCACATTTTAGTACAATTATGGAATGTCTTCAACAACAACAAAAAAATATCCACAATGAATATGAAACTTTTAAATTAAAATTCTAAGACCATCAAAAAAATAATGGATACATTGATATCAAGGATTTTTATAATCCTCTATGCACATGCAGCAGCTATGCACATGCTAGCTCTCCAGGAATCATTTTCTGAGAATTCTATTTAGAATCATGTACATAAAATATGGCTTAAATTTGTAAAACAATGTTGTAATGTCTGTACAGAACACCTACAGGGCAGCAATGTGCATGTTATATCTGCAGTCAAATTAAAAAGATAAGAAAATGTGATAAAACTTCTCTGAAGTCACATTCATATCTGTGTGAGATAAAACTTAATCTTAATTAGCCAACTCTTAACAGGGATTCGGTTGACATCATGTGTGAATACTACATATTCTCCATGTCTTGACCCAAATCATGACCTTTCAGCTTTAACCTGGCATCTGAAATGATACTGAAGTAGTATTTTTACTTCTTATTGGTGAGATACATGTTTGCTGTCATTTACTTTAGATGTTGTAGCTTGTATGTAAATTACAATACACACGATTTTTCTGTAAGTTTCATGTATATTTAATTATACAAGGGAATTATAACAAAGTAGTGTGAGAAAAAAAAATGTGGAGCAAATTTAGTTATTTATGAATTTGATGAGAATTATCTTTTTGTAATAGTTCAGTTGTGTAAGGTATAACATTAAGGAAATTATTTTCCAATAATTTTGATGGATTTTATGGAGCTTGAGATAAAAAAAAATAATGAAAATAATGAAAAAAGTCATAAACCAGCAATATATTAGTATTTGATGGATGTTTAAGCTTGAGTAGAGCATGAAAATCTCATGTTGGTTAATTTAAGCTATTATACAGTCAATTATCATTGTGTTATGGACATACAGGCAATGATGTTACAACTGTTTTAAAAGGTGTGGAAAATTGACTAATAATTTTATACAACAGCTGTCTGTCTGTGATGATACATTTATTGTGTAAGACAGTGTTGATAAATATTGAAGGTGACAGGAGAAAATTGTATTTCTGAAAATAAAACTTGGAGGTGACAGGAAAAAAATTGTGTTTTTGAAGACAAACTAATGTAAGGTGACAGGAAAAAAATTGTGTTTTTGAAGAAAAAAACCCAACTTGTATTCAGTTTCCTCTTTGAAATCAAGGAAGATAAAGAATTCAATAAAAATCTTATCTGTGTGAACTTAGGAATATAAAGTCTAACATCTGGAGAAAGAAAGTCATAGATACACACTAAAGTACTTCATCTGTAGATATCATAAATAATATTCTGGTATAAACCGTCTGGATTTATTGGGGAAATTGCTTTATAAAATAATGATGCAAAAATAGCAATTTGTATAGAGAACCATTTGGCTTGTCATTATATTGGCACAGAAATGTACGTTTGTTTTCTTTGGGGAATGATGGTAGAAAAATTGTTAGCAGTTTCTCATTCATAAAATTGGACAAATAGTGAAATCTTATATATACAGCTAATAGCTAAATAGACCATCTGGATGAAATTGACAAATATCATATGGTGTTTTTGTTTAGGTAGAGAAAAGCAACATTAATAATAATGGTTTACATATAAATATTGATTATTTAATCAAATTTACACAATAATTTTAGTGACTTTTATTGAGTTTAAATCTCTAGGTTGAGTACAATTGACTTATAAATTGACCAGTATATTGTTGAGACACAGTGTGTGATAGACATGATCTGTTTAGAGATTCATTATTCAGCTTTGATTGTATCTATATAATGGATGAAATAAACTTTTCAATGTGAACTCTTTGATTTATATTGGAGTCCTGTTTTAAATTTAATGGTGATTTGAACATCTGGATAAATTGTTGGGATAATTATCTAATTTTCTCAGTTACTACCTTCATAGATCAAGGTAAGGTATGATTATGTATGCCTCATTTAACTTAACTAGTGATCTGTGTATGATGGCATGTTTTGCAAAGTTGTAGAAATGTTCTGACATGTCCCTGGCATAGCTGTAGAAACATAGCTCTGTTACTACTCTTAAAATTAAAATAAAAAAAAAAATAGAAATGTTATGGCCATAAAAAGCTATGGTTTTGCTGGTAGTCCCTTACTATAATTATTTTTTTTGCCTACCATAATACATGTATATATAAGACATAATAGTGTCCTGTGAAATTGTGTCTGGTTGTGTTATATTTGTAATGAAAAACCTTACACAGACCGAACGAAGTCATTGCTGTGCTTTATTCCGTCCTCGGACTCTATCATAGGAGACAATTGTAAGGGCGGACACTATTTCACGGCAGACACTATTTAATGTTACATATACTGAATATGGCAGAGATCGACAGTTACTGATAAACGCTAAAAATAGATTCCCCTAATTATCTCTTGGACTCGGTTTCAGAATGTAGTACAAACAATGCCAGTGTGTACTACATATTTCAATGGCGATAATGCAGAATTGAGTGAAAAACAGAACTTTGTCGGAGAAAAAAAAAGAAATCCCACGACGCTACAAGACACTGTTCCTACGAAACATGCGATAGTACACATTTAACCATTACAAATAAAAATTTACTTTGATTTTCCTATATATTTCAGCTAAAAATAAACCCTAAAAATTAACAATCCTGTTTATATTATGTACAAATAAAAACCACTCATATAAACATAAGGAGCAAATAAACAATCAAAATATAAACAATTCTGAATGTTTTGGTGTAAAATTTGTTAAAATCTATCCAGAAATGACTTCACAATACTTTTTTGAAAAAATATGGTTTTGGTTGATTATATAGGGATTTTTTTTATATGTTGCAATACTTTTGGCAACATACTGTAGATATTCAGATATGAACACATGAAAGGTGACTTTTGGATCCCGTTTCCCAAACCAAAGCGAAACCAAAGGATAAATGTTAACGTTGGATTCGGGCATGTGGTCGTTAACTTTTTACAGTGGAAAAAGTCACACGATGGACGTATATTTGTTCCAAACATTTTGTAGGAGGGCAAGGTCCTACGGATCAACACCCGGACCCAGTACCAGCAACATATACACCGTTTCAGGTATGACAAAATATTGTCGTGATTTGATTGCATGAAAAAGTGCCGATTTCCATCTCTAAAACGTATATTGTTTTTTTTTAACGAAATAAAAATCGGTATTGTAATTTATTCTTTTTTGTTAGAGAATATGAATTCTTTTATATTATCATCAATAAAAAAAAAATTATGGTGTGTGGAAATTCCTCTCAAATATTTAATCAATTATCGGAAGTTCGGATTACCCGTAAGTCACGTTCGGATTACCCGTAAGTCACGATGATGTATGAAATGATGATGTATGAAATTCCCGGGAGATTGTAATAACAGCATGAAGCAATATTCTTAAATTGCCAAAAGGATTATGAAATAATATGTCCTTTGATGTATATATACTTACATGCTTGTCAATAAGTGACAAAAAGTTTAGTTTCTAGTTATTTGAAAAGAGAATATTTCAGGAAACGAAAACAGAATTTGGCAGTTACTAGTGCTATATATATATGAATAAAAAATGATATAAAAGGGGAAAATATGCTACCCACTTGATATTTTTGAAAGAGAAAGGGATCATATCACTTCTGGACAGAACACTTATATTTTTATTTTGCCTGAATATTTAAAAATATTTTTAAAATCGTGTAGATTTTCTAGGTGCTGCCATTGTTTGTACTACATTTTCCTATTTGCGTATCACGTGATACACATTCCATAAATTGATGACGCGTTATCGATCAATGCTATGCAAATTGTGTTAATGTGGGTAGAAGTAGGAGAAAGGAAAGGGGGGGGGGGG
>MJUT01039397.1:129723-147625 GCA_002080005.1 Gigantidas platifrons
TAAATGGCTAGGAGAAAGGTCACGTCAGTTTGATGTAATAGAAGTGTTTAACTACACTTACTAAATGGCTAGGAGAAAAGTCACGTCAGTATGATGTAATAGAAGTGCTTAACTAGACTTAGTAAATGGCTAGGAGAAAGGTCACGTCAGTTTGATGTAATAGAAGTGTTTAACTAGACTTAGTAAATGGCTAGGAGAAAGGTCATGTCAGTATATGTAATAGAAGTGTTTAACTAGACTTATGTAAATGGCTAGGAGTAAGGTCACGTTAGTATGATGTAATAGAAGTGTTTAACTAGACTTATGTAAATGGCTAGGAGTAAGGTCACGTCAGTATGATGTAATAGAAGTGCTTAACTACACTTAGTAAATGGCTAGGAGTAGGGTCACATCAGTATGATGTAATAGAAGTGTTTAACTAGACTTAGTAAATGGCTAGGAGAAAGGTCACGTTAGTATGATGTAATAGAAGTGTTTAACTAGACTTATGTAAATGGCTAGGAGAAAGGTCACGTCAGTATATGTAATAGAAGTGTTTAACTAGACTTATGTAAATGGCTAGGGATAAGGTCATGTCAGTATATGTAATAGAAGTGTTTAACTAGACTTAGTAAATGGCTAGGGGTAAGGTCATGTCAGTATATGTAATAGAAGTGTTTAACTAGACTTAGTAAATGGCTAGGAGTAAGGTCACGTTAGTATGATGTAATAGAAGTGTTTAACTAGACTTATGTAAATGGCTAGGAGAAAGGTCACGTCAGTTTGATGTAATAGAAGTGTTTAACTACACTTACTAAATGGCTAGGAGAAAGGTCACGTCAGTATGATGTAATAGAAGTGTTTAACTAGACTTAGTAAATGGCTAGGATAAAGGTCACGTCAGTTTGATGTAATAGAAGTGTTTAACTACACTTACTAAATGGCTAGGAGAAAAGTCACGTCAGTATGATGTAATAGAAGTGTTTAACTAGACTTATGTAAATGGCTAGGAGAAAGGTCACGTCAGTTTGATGTAATAGAAGTGTTTAACTACACTTAGTAAATGGCTAGGAGTAAGGTCACGTCAGTATGATGTAATAGAAGTGTTTAACTAGACTTATGTAAATGGCTAGGAGTAAGGTCACGTCAGTATATGTAATAGAAGTGTTTAACTAGACTTATGTAAATGGCTAGGAGTAAGGTCACGTCAGTATATGTAATAGAAGTGTTTAACTAGACTTATGTAAATGACTAGTGGAATGGTGTTATATCAACTAGACTTAGATAAATGAATAGTTGAAGGGCTCTTACCAGTAATATCCGGGTAATATATAATTACATCTTCAATTTTCCAAATGAGTTGATTTCTTTTCTTTTCAATTTTCTGTAAAAACCACAAGATTGTACAGCTGGTTTTAGCTGTAGTGTATATGACCATGTGGTAATGACTCTCCAGTAAAACTATCTTTTCTGAAATAATATGAAATGGGATGATAATACCTAGAAATTTGTTTTTAGCTTGTAAGCAAAATCAACTCCATAATACAGTAACTTAATTCATTATTTATTTAACAAGGATTGCTGACAGCTGATGGTTACAAGTGGTTTTCCTCCAGACTAGATTAGTCTACCTCTTAGTCTTAGAAGACCATCCCTTCTGTAGTGAAAAAGTTGCCTTATAAGAGAAGTGGCCTCTCTTGAGTTGGACAATTTAGTAGTATTTACTATCTAAGTGTATCTGAAATGTGGCCTGATTAGAGGGGTGTCCATTGTTGAGAGTGGCTTTTGGTTAGAGTGGCCTAATAATAGGGGTGGCCTAATAAGAGGGGTGGCCTTGGGTGAAAGTGGCCTAATAAGAGGGGTGGCCTTGGGTAAGAGTGGCCTAATAAGAGGGATGGCCTTGGGTGAGAATGGCCTTGGGTGAGAGTGGCCTAATAAGAGGGGTGGCCTTGGGTGAGAGTGGCCTAATAAGAGGGATGGCCTTGGGTGAGAGTGGCCTAATAAGAGGGGTGGCCTTGTGTGAGAGTGGCCTAATAAGAGGGGTGGCCTTGGGTGAGAGTGGCCTAATAAGGGGGGTGGCCTTGGGTGAGAGTGGCCTAATAAGAGGGGTGGCCTTGGGTGAGTCTGTGAGAGTGGCTACTGTAATAACTAAGATTGGAGGAATGGGACACCCTATACCAAAGTAAAGACCCTCTTTAAAATGAGATAGACAAAATAGGGTAATAAAGATACATCACCCCAATTAACACTTGGCTGTGTAATGATGACCACTCTTTGTAGATGAAAATATTGATAAGATGTAAAAATAGAAAAAATAATGATAAAACATCAAAATCAAGTGGAAAATGTTTGAACTGTCAAATTGATAAATACAGGAAATTAATATTGGTTACTATATGACACTTCCTTCCTGAATCTCATCATGTACAATAATCATACCATAGAGTAAGGTTGTATAATAACTGATTGTATAGTGTACAGATCAAAACAAGGTGAGATTATAGTTATATTGAACAATTATAGGTTAGGGTTATGGTGTTTAATGCCACTTTCAACAATATTTCAGTTTTATTGGAAGAAACCAGAGTATCGGAGAAAGCCACCGACCTGTCGCAAGTCACTGACAAACTTTATCACATAATGTTGTATTGAGAACACCTCGCCTGAACGGGATTCAAACTCACAACGCTAATGGTGATGGGCACTGATTGCACAGGTAGTTGTAAATCCAACTACCATACAATCATGACCATCATGACCACTCTAAAATTATACATGGATTAGAATGGTGGTAAGTACATCCAAATCTACAGAAACTAACATGTTAGAAATAATATCTGAATGACAGGCCCTTTTTACTATAATTTGTATGTTTATTGATTCATAAGAAGCAGGGGTCTTCTGTGTCCACATAATATGTGTGATACGGAATGGGGGAGACTTTTATCATTAACTAAAAGTATAAAAAATTTAAAATAAAATATTTACCTTCAATAATTACCACATTCAACTTGTAATTAAAAGAAATATTTTTTTTTTATTCATCAGATTAGTCCAATTTGTTGTTATATTTCTCTCTTATTTACAACTTTTATCTTGGAGGCCCCCTCATCTTGTGCATCTAATGCATCGAAAAATGAAATCGGAAATATACTTTCATTCTTGTTCTCTCAGGCGTATTGCATAATCAGACCATGATTTAAGGATAGAAAGTTCTCACTAATTTATTTCTCTGTCATTATTTAATTCATTGTTAAGTACATGTAATTAAAGACGCATGATAAACCCTGAACCAAAACACATTTCCGCGGTTACTAGACATTTATTAATAATGTGGAATGATGAAATAACAACTAAAGAAGTACAACAAGGTTTTTATTGCATTGAATGTACTTTCTTACCCACCCTCACCAATTTCTCTGCCACGATATAACTGAAATATTGTTGAAAGTGACATTAAACACCATAAAACAAACCAAAGCTCACCAATTTCCTGATAAGGTCCTCATGGTTAGATGGTAATTAATTTATGTTTTCTCACTGCTGTATGCTGCCTATATACCTGTTGGAACATTTTAAGTCAATTCATGATCAAGCAGCTATCATTGTAGGAATTTGGTTTTTTCCTTTTTTTTTCGTTGGATTTTAAGGTTTGATTAATGACAAGCTCCGTTTTACAGTTTTACAGGAGGAAGTAACAAATTGGTATGTCAGAGAGATGCTAATTTTTAATACAAGCGTGTAGTATTTAGTTATTGGTCCATTCATCATTTAGAATAATCTAAATATAGAGCCACATATTACAACAGCTGTTACCCTTGACGTGCGAAAATGGATAGATAATCTATTATTCAAAATACATGTATTACATATCATTACTGAGCTTTTGAATATTTTAGTAGGAGAAATCCCAGGGATTATGTCACCTAATTTATCAATAATTAATTAATGTAGATGTTGTAAGGCATGGGGTAAAATCTGCTGATAGGAAATCTTTGAATATATTTCTTGTTGACTAAATTTATCAATAAAATGTGGGCATGTTCAATGATTCAGCTAAACATCGGTCTCGGGACATTTGCTCTCCTATTTCTCAAATTGTCCTGAAAAATGTACACAAATTTAATTTAATTATTAAAGAATGTCCTGAAGAAATTTTAATAAAACTGGCAATTGTTCTGAAGATTTCAAAGTCTAGCTGAAACACTTCATGTTAATTCAACAAATTTGGATTAATGGAAGTGGGTTCCTCTTCATGGGGTTTAATATGTCTTAAAACAGAAACCTTAACTCTTGAGATTCGTATCAGGGCTCAAATCAAGTTCATGTTATATGGCTTGCTGTCGGCCACCCAAGTCACCAATAACTTGATACAATATCTGTACACAAGTTTTGAAAAGAGAATATTTCATGAAATGACATTTTAGATGGATGTCAATTCCACTGACCACCCCAATTTTAGTTGTTAAAACTTCCGATATAAATGAGAAATCTTTTAGAAATTGTATGAATATTTGAAGATGATGCTTACATTAATTGTAAAACACATCTGAAGAGAGAAATAAAACTGAATCTATAAAATTGTATTTATTGTTGATATTTATGGAGATGTAAAGAGTTAAATCTAATTAAAGTCTTGACTTGTAAAGTGTTAAAGTGTTAGAGAACTGTACAAGTTTATACTGACGTGAGAATGTAAGGAGAAGTGTTGTCAGTTATAGACTAACCTTGTATACTTAGTAAGTAGTAATATATGTTTATTTCCTTTTAATTGGTTTTATAGAGACAGAGTGATGGCAATTATTGACTGACTTGATAAAATCGTAAAATCATTGGATATACTGTAGCTTAAATTTAATAGGATATGCATGTTGAAATTTTTAAGCAACAACAATTTTATGGCAAATTTTAGTGTATCAATAAATTTGTGATAAAGATCATGGATTTTTTTTTATTGCCGGTTAATATGAAATTAATTGCACTTATTAAAATTAAAGTATTATTAAAATATACCAGAAATGCTCACCGAAGGCTTGCTGTTCTACCTGTTTCTGAAGCTTGTACACAAAATTTTCGTACTTTAGAAAATGTATGAATATTGTATACTGGTATATATTTTGACTTGGGTTTGACATACAAAAAAAAATTAACATGTATTTGATTATACTTTTGATAGCAGTAATTTTGATATTTATTCCTTTTAACATTCTTGAATAGTACAGGTCAAATTAGAATGACCATTAGACTCTTAGTATTTTGTTTATATCTGTCATTTTTTTGTACAGACAAAGTACACTGCTACATACTAAAACCTTTTTGTTTTTTTGACCATGGCATTTTAATGATTTTGAAATATTGCTGATGAAAATTATTATGTTAGACTAAATATAGGTATGGTACCTTGTTTGAAATGAGTAATCTGTTTGTCAACTCCTTTGTTATACAAGAAATACTTCATGTCATATCAACATTCTATAGGCTATACTATAGTATCAATCTTAGATAGAAGTGCATGCTAATTGTATTCTAGTACATGTACAGAGTACGTTAAGCTGATAGGTAACACAAACTTTGCCTTGTCTCAAACCATTTTAGAGATTTCCTGAAATTGGTACCTGTCAGGCATGATTGAATTAATTTGTCAGTAGTGTTTACATTTTTCCTTTGACTCAATGAATACTATTGTCAGTACATATCTCAATGAACTGGCTCTAATACTGAAAATAATCATTGTGTCATCAAATACAATATAAAGTTACATCTAACAGACAAAAACAATAACATCAGGTTTGGATGGTGTTGACAGACATTATCACTATTATCTCAGCTTATCCTGACAGACTTGTCACTATACTAGTGATAATGTCTGTCTCAACCTTCATAACTGCCATTATTCTATTGTGTACCAGTACTTGTTGAGAGACAACAATCAGCAGTTAAAAAACAACATTTCTGTTACTGTTCTTTATCTTATATCAATACATGTAATGTTTATACACTTTATCTTATATCAATACATGTAATGTTTATACAAGATCGGTACCACTAGTGCAGCTGGAACTGCTTTCCTTTCCGGAGCAGCTGAGTTCATTCCCGGTTTTTAGAGGGATTCATGTTGCTCTATCTTTAGTTTTCTGTGTAGTGTTTTGTAGATCGTTGTTCGTCCTTTTTATTTTGACCATTGTATTGTCTGTACTTCTATTTATGGTTTCTGATTACTCATTTGGTATCTTCAAACTCTTCTTATATATCTGTCAGATTATGTTATAAAAAGTTGAACAACAATCAATGAAGTTTGAAATATAGGTCACGGTCATTGTTGTTGACTGTGTAAGGCCACTTAAAGATAATGGAAATGTATGGATTAAAAAAAATATTAAACAAGCCATGCTAAAGTTTATAAAGTCAAAAATAATACAAATGTACTACTATCAGGACATACAAGAAAATACTTTTAATGTAATGAACAGAGAGCTGTGGTATGCTGATAATAAGATAAATTCATCTTTGTATAAGTTGACTTTTATATGTTAGACTGTAAAACAGGTAGGAGAAATATTATGATTTGTTTACCATGGAAACGCTATAAACATCAATATTAATTTAATGCACCAGAAGTGCATGTATGTATTTAACATTTTCAGTTGTGATTGACTTTAAAGATTTGAAAGAAAAAAAATGAATACCAGACATTGAATTGTTAGTACCGGTAATAAAAAACAAAATGACCAAAACCAGCTGTTGCTATCTGTGCCATGTGAGAAACTAGAATTTAACAATAATCTCTCAAATTTGTAATTTCTGAAATTGTTGTCATTAAATTCATGTCAGCATAAAAGTTCTGGCTACTGATCATGAGGTAGTGATACTGTCGGGGAATAATACTATCCACCAATACATGCTACATTTTATAGGTAGGGTTAGTAGGATTATGGTGTTTAATGCCATTTTCAACAGTACATTTGTATTCCAGTCGTGGCGTTCGTACATTTTATATGTAAGCATTGTTTATATATACCGGTAATGATATTAATACAGTACACACATGATTATTGTTTTGACCCTGAGAGGGGGAAATCAATTGAAAAAATTCACTATTGTTAAAAAAAAAAAAATCTATGTACTTAAGGGTAATTTCCTCTACATATTTGGTATAGCATTATAATTGAAGTTTCAAATTAACAAACCACTTTTGTGAAGAGTGACAAAGGGAAATGGAACTGGATAATTATATTTAATAATATTATCCATTGTTATAGTATACAGTGGAACCTGTCTAATCCGACACCTGAGTTTTCCGACATCCTGTGACATCCGACAAAAATTTATGGTCCCAAAGTAGTTCTGTTAATTAAGATAAAACCTGAGTTTTCCGACATCCTGTACAATCCGACACATTTCGCTGGTCCCTTTGTGTGTCGGATTAGACAGGTTACACTGTATTATACAACTTAATTCAAAAGTCACTCTTAAATAGTTCTTGAGGAAAACCTCTCACAGCCATTGGCTGTGGACAATCCTTGTTAAATAAATAAGGAATTAAATTAAATAAGTCTACTTTTGTTACAAGTTTTATTTTATAACACACTTAAGTGTTTATAATGTTACACATTTCAAAGTTTTTTTTTATTGTTTTTTTTATAGCTGTTTTGGACCATCATTTATATTCAAGTCCATACTGTATGTTAAATAAGTATTATTAACTTTGATATGGAGGGCAACACTCCAGATCTTATACTAGTGTTAATACCTTGGAGGTGTTTACATATAGACTTATATATAAATAATAATAATATCTGGTTATAGTCTATTACCAATTGATTTATTGATTGACAGGTGATTTTTTACCTTTCTGATTACCTTGTTAACAGGTAAGATAATTAATTATCTGTCATTAAACCATGTGCAAAATTAGCTTTAAGATAAATGTATTTTTATGATAAATGAATTCTATCAGCACAAGTAAATATTAAAAATAATTTTGTTAATCCTAACTTTGTTTTGATTTGAAATTAGGTTAGAGACTATTTATCTAGTATTAAGAGACCAGTACTGTACTGTACATGTACTGTCAGATAAACATAATCTGGAGGAAATAGACCATGAAATTCATCAGTTTGTACACTGTACCTGGCCTGGTACAGTTGACCTACCTAAAATATTAGGGGGAGGGTATTACATTTTTAATTGGGGGTGGAGGTGACTTGAATAAAACTTATGGAAAGCTTTTGTATGTTTGTTACTCTTTGCTGTTAACCTACATAAAATATAGAGGGAGGGTTATGTTTTCTTTTTGGGGGGAAAAAAAGGGGTGGGTGTTGGAGGAAGAATAAAGAAAGCTATTGTACATTTTGTTACTATGTGCTGTTAACCTGCATAAAATATAGAGGGAGGAGTTATGTTGTTATTTGTTTTGGTGGGGGGGTTGGAAGGGATGACTTGAGTAAAACTTAGAGAAGAGAAAGCTACTGTATATTTTGTCTAACAAAGAAATGTGAAAAGTTGAAAAGTAACAGACAGAAGTTGATTAATTAGAAAAGAGATGTCCAACTGCCAAGTTAAATACAAATCAGGAAAGTAACAGACAGAAGTTGATTAATGAGAAACCTTAGATAAATGTACAGTAAGTTTAATATCTACAGATGTAAACACTTACAGATGATTAAAGGTGAATACAAAGATAAATAATGTATGACATATTTATTCACTGTTTTCACTTTGATTACACATGTTTTGATTTCTTCTCAACAGTATCAGGAGTACAACTTTAGAATAAGGCAGTGATGTGAATTAAGTGATAGGGAAGGGGATGTGTATTATCTATATATACAAGCAGTTATGAACTAGATGATGGAGGAGGGGTTGTATTATCTATATATACAAGCAGTTATGAACTAGATGATGGAGGAGGGGTTATGAACTAGATGATGGAGGAGGGGTTGTATTATCTATCATTTTAGGCTTGTTTTGTTCTTATTATTTGGAAACATGTTTTTGTAGTTTTTACTGGTTCAATTATTTTTGAAATTTAGATTTCCAACAATCTTTGTTAGATAACTTAAATGATCAAACATTGACAGGTGCCTGACCACAATCCTAACACCACATAATGCACCCCCTGTTAACCCTGTTAAGTGTTTAGGTTTCCAGACACCTACTCAAGGTCAGAGGTTTGACCTGTCAGGTTTTTTTGCAGCTGTTCTGACTTTCCTCCTCCAATAAGTCTGGTAGTCCTGATGTAGTGGGAAAATTGCTGAAAGTGACGATAAACATAACCTAATTTTACTTTAAGTGTTTTAGTTGCCGGATCATATCAATTATTGTCAGAGGCTGTTGTGATCATATGGTAGTTGGATTTACAACTACCTATGCAATCAGTGCCTATTACCACTAATGTTGTGAGTTCTAATCCCATTCATGGTGAGATGTACTTGACTATCCAGGCAGGCTTTCCTCTGCCAAAAAGTTTGATAGCCAAAATATAGCTGAAAAAATGTCTGAAAGTGACGAAAAGCACCGGTAAACCCAAAACCCAATAAAAATGAGATCATAATACATGTTGTAGAATTGAAGTAGAAACAGAAACAGTTACATAAATATTTATTCTTTACAAATTGTTTGTACTTGACTTAGTATCAGTATCTGTGGTATCATTATCCATTTCAGTAAAAGAAAAACTTTGGTTATAATTAGTTTACAATGTTTAGAACCTTGTATCTGTAGGTAAATAATGTCAGTTATCTCTACACTTACAATTATTATCAGGTTTTTTTTGGTTAAGGACAGACAGTTAAACTTAAGTAGAAACACCATGACATTAACATACTGTATAACCTTGTTTTCTTAATAGAAGCCATTTTCCTGAATAATCTATCAGAAATGTAGTGTCTTGTGGACCATTGTTTGTGTCTTTCCTTTTTCTCTTTTGGCCATTGTATTGTCTGCCCTTTGATTTATGGCTTCTGATTACCTCTTTGGTATCTTCAATCTTTTCTCCCCCTTTTTTGACCATTGTCTTGTCTTTCCATCTTTGATTTATGGCTTCTAATTACCTCTTTGGTATCTTCAATCTTTTCTACACCACTAAAGTTATGAGTTTGAACCCCACTCATGGCGAGGTGTACTCTCTACAACATTATGTGATAAAGTTGGTCAGTGTCATATGACAGTTCTGTGGTTTTCTCCTGGTACTCCTGAGTCCTGTTTCCTGTGTCCTGTTTCCTCCACAAATAAAACTGACTGCCACGAAATAACCGAAATACATACCTGTTAACCTCAGAGATTGTGTATGGGAGATCTCCCACATTCCAACTATTTAATGTGGGAGATTTTGCATGACGAACTTTTTCACACTAAAATTTTTAGATTAAAGCAAACAAAATTTACTGTACAACTTTTATTGTTGTTGCTGAGCAACATTATTTCAAACCACTTTGGTAGGACAATACAGCTTGTTTTGCTGATCACTTGGTTTGTACTCATAACACAACAAGTTTTGATTTTGCTTTGCACATAATAAAGAACAAAGTGTGTCATTGCTCAACTCAGATCTCATATCTGTCTGGATTTTTTTTTTAACATAGAGACAATTCTCTCTGGGTCTGCATTTTTAAGATTGGTTGATTTCCTTGTTGAAGCAACTGCTTTTTTTGTGTGAATCTCCATCAGCATGTCTTTTAATATCATATACACAACCATGGCTGACACTAAAATTTGTAGAACAAAGTTTGCAAAATGCCATATATCATTCCCTAAAGAAGTAGGCTGCACCCAATCGTATAATTTTGTCCAGTCCTCCATGAATTTGCAATAATGTTTCTTTTTCTTTGAAGAAGGGGTGCTAGGTCCTGAATTCCAACGTCTCCTTGATTGTGACATAGGTGAACTGTATTTTTTTTAAAGTTTTTTTCGTATTTAAGTAAGTAATTGAACGATACTCGCCTTCAAATTTTTTTTTCTTCAGAACTTTGATTCGTGTAGTTATCCATTCGATATTGTAAACAACTTACATTATCAGCGTTTTTAGTAAAAACCGAGAGAATTCCGAGCAACAAACGGCTGATTCACGCAAATGTTTTAATGACCCAGCTGATAAAAACAACAAAAATGGCGTCAAACTTTTCGATTTTAATCAAATTTATGGTCGCGGGAGATCATGTGGGAGAAGTATTTCAAAGCGGGAGTTTTTAGTCTCCCGCGCGGGAGGCACATTCTTTGTGGGAGGCCGAGCTCAAAAGTGGGAGTCTCCCGCGAAATGCGGGAGGGTTAACAGGTATGGAAATATTGTTGAAACTGATATTAAGCACCATAACCCAAACCCCCTAACTCCTTAATAGAAGGCATTTTCCTTAACCCCCTAACTCCTTAATAGAAGGCATTTTCCTTAACTCCCTAACTCCTTAATAGAAGGCATTTTCCTTAACCCCCTAACTCCTTAATAGAAGGCATTGTCCTTAACCCCCTAACTCCTTAATAGAAGGCATTGTCCTTAACCCCCTAACTCCTTAATAGAAAGCATTTTCCTTAACCCCCTAACTCCTTAATAGAAGGCATTTTCCTTAACCCCCTAACTCCTTAATAGAAGGCATTGTCCTTAACCCCGTAACTCCTTAATAGAAGGCATTGTCCTTAACCCCCTAACTCCTTAATAGAAGGCATTGTCCTTAACCCCCTAACTCCTTAATAGAAGGCATTGTCATTAACCCCCTAACTCCTTAATAGAAGGCATTGTCCTTAACCCCCTAACTCCTTAATAGAAGGCATTGTCCTTAACCCCCTAACTCCTTAATAGAAGGCATTGTCATTAACTCCCTAACTCCTTAATAGAAGGCATTGTCCTTAACCCTCTAACTCCTTAATAGAAGGCATTGTCCTTAACCCCCTAACTCCTTAATAGAAGGCATTGTCATTAACTCCCTAACTCCTTAATAGAAAGCATTGTCCTTAACCCCCTAACTCCTTAATAGAAGGCATTGTCCTTAACCCCCTAACTCCTTAATAGAAGGCATTTTCCTTAACCCCCTAACTCCTTAATAGAAGGCATTGTCCTTAACCCCCTAACTCCTTAATAGAAGGCATTGTCCTTAACCCCCTAACTCCTTAATAGAAGGCATTGTCCTTAACCCCCTAATTCCTTAATAGAAGGCATTGTCCTTGATAAAGTGTGGTGTTTTGTAGATCATTGATTGTGTCTTTCTCTCTCTTTTTCTTTTGGTCATTGTACTCTCTGCCCTTGGAGATCTTCAAACTTTTCTTCTATCTTTTAATGTTAGTACAGTTTCCTGCTTTAAAAGGGCACCAGTATATGATAAATCACTGTCTATAGAGGGAAGTTTCATTTTCTCCATTGAAAGAATAGTGCATATAATTTGAACCTGTATGTAAAGGTTAATGTCCTGCTTTACCATCAAATAATAAGCCAACTTAATTAACATCAAAGGTACCAGTGTTAATTAACATCAAAGCTACCAGTATTAATTAAGTATACTAGATGTATATTTCTATATATTACTTCATCAGAAGGTATCATCTGCCCAGTAGTCAGTGTTTCAGCACTGACATTGTTTATCAAAATGTATTTATTACTGAAATTTACAGTTCCTAAATAATGTAATTATTAATAAAACTAATGTTCTCCTCCCTCAGACATTGGTGACCTTAACTTATTTACAGTTCCTAAATAATGTAATTATTAATAATACTAATGTTCTCCTCCCTCAGACATTGGTGACCTTAACTTATTTACAGTTCCTAAATAATGTAATTATTAATAATACTAATGTTCTCCTCCCTCAGACATTGGTGATCTTAGATAAAACTAAGATTTTCCTCCCTCAGACATTGGTGACCTTAGATAAAACTAAGATTTTCCTCCCTCAGACATTGGTGACCTTAGCCGATTTTGGTTATCATGTTTAGACCCTTTAGTTTCATTGCTCCTGAAACTTTAAATTATTTAGCTTTCCAATCTTTCGACTTTGAGCGTAACTGATGAATGTTATTCTAGAAACATGTCGTGCGCACTAAATTAGATATCTACATTTTTATTTAAGAACAGATACAAACTTACATCACTAGTTTATATAGTGGGGAGATTTGGAGATTTGTTATTTATTTATTTTATTTTTTTGTAATTCGCTGCTCTCTAATTGAATTTTGAAAATTGGAGAAAAAAAAACTTTCAGGAAATGAATTAAAGATGAAACTACTGACAGATGTGTTAGGCATTTATCAGTATAATCACACGAAATGCTAGATTTATGCTGGAAGTGATTTTGTTGATTTTGATGATAAATTTCATTTTAAAAGATTTTATCGTAGGAAATACAAAAAATTGTATGATTTCACTTTCTTCTTGAAAGAATGCACTACCATTTTTTGCAATTTATAGTAGATAGAAATTTTAAGAATGAAAAAAAGTGACTTATTTATGTATATTTTAATAAAGATATATAGCCAGACTATGACAGACAACTGGTTGAGTAAAGTCAAAATTAATTAAGTCTTCATAGGAAATGAATTTAGTATATCTGATTCTGTATTTGAAGTAATCATATATTGAGAAATTCTCCATACCTACAGGGAAATGACAGTATTTGTATACATTTGCTTAAATTCAGCTACATTTTTGTGCCTGTTCCAAGCCGGACCTTCATTTCCATCATGTCGTGATCCTTTGTATAATTTAAGATGAGAGGTAGTTTTTCATTTTGTTGATATTGGTTGAATTGTTGACCATCACTGTTTAGAGGTGATAGTTGTTTGTTTAGTTGATATTGGTTGAATTGTTGACCATCAGTGTTTAAGCTTTCTTTTGTTGAGTTGATATTGGTAGAATTGTTGATCATCACTGTTTAGAGGTGATAGTTGTTTGTTTAGTTGATATTGGTTGAATTGTTGACCATCACTGTTTAGAGGTGATAGTTGTTTGTTTAGTTGATATTGGTTGAATTGTTGACCATCAGTGTTTAAGCTTTCTTTTGTTGAGTTGATATTGGTTGAAATGTTGACCATCACTGTTTAGAGGTGATAGTTGTTTGTTTAGTTGATATTGGTTGAATTGTTGACCATCACTGTTTAAACTTTCTTTTGTTTAGTTGATATTGGTTGAATTGTCGACCATCACTGTTTAAGCTTTCTTTTGTTTTGTTGATATTGGTTGAATTGTTGAACATCACTGTTTAAACTTTCTTTTCATAATAATATACAGTTCAGTCAGAGACATAGCATGATAAATCACTGTGATAGACGTATCACTCATCTTGGAGATTTGGATATATCTTTTGTTCTATTAAATATATCTTCAATATTTCTTTTACATTTAGTATCACCCAAAAGGCATATCAAAATAAGTAGATTTATCACTATTTTGCAGTGTTTTCCTTTGATCTTGCTATCTGAGAATTTCCCATCTCACGCTAGTAGAGTGAGATGGAAAATTATCGCCAGTAACTAAGCGTTGTCAAGGACGCAAGTACGTAGTATTATTGCTGTTTTCTAATATGACGTTATAACTTAATGATGTCGCATTACCAAATCCTTGATAATAAGTGATTAACGATATAAAATAGTAATTGTGTTAAAAAAAATGTCAGTCTCTCAACAAAAAATATTTAATTATGAATACAAAATAGCGATAAAATAATTAAAGATGTTTTTTTAAAACTCAGGACGTTTCTCAGTCATCTCTCATCTCAGGGCTTCGCCCTTCGATGAGAGATGACTGAGAAAAAAGTCCTCTCGTTTTAAAAAACATCGTTAATCACTTATTATTGCTATTTTGTGGTGTTTTATTAAACAGACCAACAGATATATCAGTATCATTAAGAAGAGTGAGATGTCTATCACAGTGATTTATCACACTATGTCACTGACTGTACTGTATCAGTATCACTAAGAAGAATGAGATGTCTATCACAGTAATTTATCACGATATGTCTCTGACTGTACTGTATGTCGTAGTGAAAGTATGTTTGTAAAGATTAGATGGAATACAATATATTGGTAGCCCTCAGTTTCGGTGTAATTTTAGGGACATTCCTTTTTCACTCACTTCACACAGGCTGAGTGAGTTTTAGTGCCACTTGGTGTTTGTTGTGGTTACCGTTTTCATTTTTTAATCCAGGTAAACAATGCAGGTTCACATGAGTCTGTAGTTTAGGCTGGTGATAGAATTGAAATATGGTGGGAATGTTCCTTATATGAATGACCCTATGCAAAGTTTGTGTTTAAATTTCAATAGGAAATTCAAGATGGCTGTCAGTGCAAGACAAATTTTTATCGTGACCCCCCTATGGGAAATAAAAAAATTTTCCTCAAGAACAAGAAACTTACCTGATGATACATTTTCTCTATCATCTTCAGTTTACAAAAATAGTTGTTGTTGAGTTTTAGACATTTTTAGATTGATTTCATTACATTCACATTTAGTTTTTCAATCATATTTTATTCTTAGATTGATTCCCGTTACATTATAAATGATGATATTTGGTTGTAACAATGAATGTTAGATTATCAGTAGTACTTAAAACACCATGCCAGTCGGACATCAGTTAGTTATAATATCAGACTGTATTGATGATGTATATAACAGATAAATCAGGAGGAGAAAAAACAGAAGATATTTAATAGAAGAAGTTCATTATTTGTACATCAGTAGATTATACACATGGAAATGTGCTTTACATTACCACAAAATATTTAACCAAAGAAAACAGTTTTTTTTGCATCCTAATGGATTTACTAGGTTTTGATATTGTAAAGGAATTTCTGCTGGGAGGAGAATCTTTTAGAACACAGGATGTTAAAGAGATAGAAAAGTGCCATGACTTTGTATATATAATAGTTTCCTGTAGTCTGTTTAGTTTTATAGCTCTGTTTTACAGATGTCTATGCAATGGTGACAACCACATGTACTGGACATTATATCAGTAAAAAAATCCATACAGTCAATGAAAGATAAGAAAATAGTGTCTTGTGTAATATAAGAGAGAAGGCTTCCAATGCCAAAAATCTACAAAAATGTAAACAAAAAAAATATTATGCTAACACATAGTTCATTGCAGTTTATGGACCGGGATGTCACCCACAAAATATTATATGGACCGAAGCGAAGCTGAGGTCCATATAATATTTTGTGGGTGACAGACCAGCCCATAAACTGCCATTTGGCCTGAAGTGCCATGACTATTTGTTATATTATACTCGAACTTGCAAATCTGTCGGACGACATGTTTTTCGTTATTGTATTATATCTAAAACCAAAAAAGAGTTCAGAGAAAATACGGAAGAAAACATATGGACAGGGCCCAGTCTATATACTATTATATGGACTGGCTCGCTAACAAAAACAAATATGGAAAATATAGACGTAAAGTATAATATAAGACTTTATTTTCTTACCATTGGTTGTATGAATTTTGTTATTGATATAGTGTCCATTGCCTATGGGACAACATTGACAGTTAAAGAGTTCATGTTAAGTACCGGGTCTGATTCTTATTTGATTTCTGGGGATTTTGTATTGTATGTATTAAGTGTTGATTGAAGAATTGTGATTTCCAGTCAAACAATGTTCAGTTTGTAGCCTCCATTTGTTTGTGTTAATTAAAGAAAATAATCGATAGTTTGTTTAATTTGTCTATGCTCTTTTACTTTGATGATACTGATGGTGAATTATATAGCAATGCTGTAAATTCAAGATTTATCCTAATTATGTATCAGAGTTACATATTAAAAAATATATTTCCAATTTAATCATGATAATTGTATAATTTGACAAAATGTACATATAATTAAGTACTGGCTGAACTAGAAACGGCAATTAATTATTCTGGTGGAGTTATTACATTTGTACTTGTGCATTGGTTGTGCTAAAGAGAGGGTGATATGACATTTTAATGCCACTTTCAACAATATTTCAGTTTTATTGGTGGAGGAAACACCAAAGTACCCTGAGAAAACCACCAACCTGTTACAAGTCACTGACAAACTTTATCACATAATATTGTATTAAGTAAAACTTGCCATCAGCGGGATTCGAATTCACAACACTTATAATTATTACACAGGTAGACTTAAATCTATCTACCATACTATCACAACCATGACAGCCCCCTTGTTCTAATGATAATTCTGAGTTGAAAGTATGTATGTAATATCATAATAGCTAAATAACAGATTACAAGTGCAGATCTTCCACAGGGAGTATCAGTATCTGAATTTTTTCCCATGAAAATGACTTATGTGACATTAAATATAAATTCTGTATTAATATTTTCAGGTCTTTTGAGAGGATCAGTTGTTGGTGGACCAAGAAAAGTTGTCTCACAAATCTATGAACATGTGGCTTTGCCACACAAAAAAACTGGTGCTAAAAGGACCTCGTTGCCGCTAGGCAATATGACCTTTGAACCCGTGATGGAACGTGAGGAAGACGTAGGCCATGAAAAAGTGATAAAGTCAGAAAGAACTCAGTCCTATGAAACACGACCAGTGATGAAAGATGATGGATCATTTAATGAACCAGATGAATGGGACCAGGTATAAAATGGGGAGGAATGTAGTTAAGAAAGATATCAATAGGATTAGGAAAGGGGGGGGGAGTCAAAGTCAATGTTGACCATTGATTCCATGCTATTGCTAGGTCTATATAGGTCACAAAATAAACTTCTGTATGTTTTTTTTTTACTTTTTAGACAGTAATTTTGGCATAATCTGTTATGCTTTGTTTTTTAAACGATCAAATCGTTTAATGCTAGCTCTCGTGTAAACCGGAAGACACTGCTTTACACAACATGTGTCGCAACCTTCCGCCCAGACAAAACTATAATCCATATAGAGTCAATTGTAAGAGGGCGAGTAACTTAAATATCAGAAAGAGCATGCATACACCATTCATATATTATAAATCCCCCTCAATATC